>VWZK01013831.1:137151-369606 GCA_013396935.1 Baryphthengus martii
CGCTGCCCTGCAGGCGCTGCGCCCCCCGGGAGCGATGCGCCTACCCCACGCCAAATCTCGGCGGTGCCCGAGGGCTGTGGGGCGCGTCCCCCGTGTGCGGGAAGGCTCGTCCCCTCCCCGTCCCCCGTCCTCCGGGCCCTGAGGCGGCCGCCTGCCCTGGCAGCTCCCTCCTTTCACCCGCATCCCGCTCCTCGGCGCCGGGGCAAGCTCCGCTCGTCGCCGGTTGTCCTGCTGCCTGGCCCAGGGATGCTGAAGGGCGTTCAGGCCGCCCCCGTCCGGGTCCCCTGCGCTCCTCAAGCCCCCGCAGCTCTTTGCATCATGTGCGCGTAATTATGCACTGCTCCAGGTAGCCTGGACAATGAGCCTTTTCTTCGGTTTTTCTGTGCCTGCACAAGATCTGCCCAACGGAACGTTCCCAGTGGCCCTTATTCCTTGGCACTCAGTACGTCCGTCTGCGCTGGCATTTCTGTTACCACCTTTGCACCTAGAAAAATATGCCAGAATCCGCCACCGCAGATGCAATTGCTAGACAAGCATGGAACCTGTACCCGAACACCACGCATACAGACTTCAACAATCACTTTTTTTTTTTTTTTTTCCAGTTTACAAGCGTTGTAATAACATGTGATGGTACATTTATGCACTTTCCATAATTTTCTGCCAAAACGTAGGAGGTTTTTATGATTTACTCTACTTTCTGCTCTAAGTTCGATTTGTAGCTATGTCTCTGTCTTTAATTTCAGTGAGTATTCTAATTTCCTCTTCCTCCTCTGCCCTGTTGTCCAGAGTGCAGTTGTGTGTCTTTCTTCACTCACATTGATCCTCAGTTACAGACCACTCTATATTAGCCAGGCTCTGATAAATGGAACATAGGCAATTAATTAATTGTTTAGTCTTAGTGTCAGGAACAATACATAAATACCTGAAAAAAAAGGTCAGCTCATATATATTTTCTAGGTACAGCCCTATCAGGCTTTCATAGACATTCTAAATTATTCTCACTTTACCAGTTCAGTAATGCTGGTTAAAAAGATGAGAGCAGCTGTTTTGTCAGCATTCACTACATACACTGCCTTAAAATGATTGTGAAACTGGAACCATAAATACTACAGTATGACTGGTAGCCACTTCAAAAGGAGAAACAACATTGTCTCCTTTTCTTTTCAAATACCTTAGGATATTATCTGCAAGAAACAACGTGAGGTCTGTGTATCCTAGTGCTTGAGTTAATAAGCAATTCATCCCTCCTTGGTGATGACAGGAGAAACCTCTCATCAGTATCCCAAATAGTACAGTTAGGACTCATCCAGGTGAGTACCTATTGGTTATTTAATCTAGAGAACTGCTTTATCTCTTATGTTTCAGACTTTCCCACCCGGTTTTGATGGGCTGGGTGTGATTCGTGTTGGTATTCCGTGTGGGTGATTTTACAACCTTACCACATTTCACATTCTTGCTACCTCGTTTCTGGCTCTATTTTTGTCTCTTCTAATTGAGTTGCCTTGAAAGTGCAGAGACAAACCAAATCTTTTTCCCACAGCTGCTTTCTCTTCCTTGGGGCCAAAATTGAAAGCTGCCGTGTTCAGGAAGTGGAATGCAGCAGTCTCAAACTTGTCTGAAAACTGAGCCTGAGGCTGGCAGCTCTTTCAGTATCTTACATTCAAGAAGGCACGTGAAAGTTTTTTAATCTGTTTTTTTCTTTACCTCTCATTATTTTTTTGTTTCTTTTGCTATTGATTTAACCTACAACTGCCATACAATAAAAACCATGTTAACCAGTTTACTGCATACTATTTACAAAATGGTACGTAATGTCCCATATATCTGCCTTGCAGGCAACATCTGTTAATTTTCAGCTTTTTTTCCGGTCTTTAATCCTCCACATTAAGTATCCAATGTAAACAATCTTAGCCCAGCATACCACCTTGAGCTCCAGATTCTACAAAATGGTTAATGATAATACAGTCTGTTTACTCTCTATAATGCTGAGGTGATAAGATGCAGCTTTCACTTTCTACTGGTACATCCACTACAGCAATGTAAATGATTAGCCACAGCTGTGATAAGGATGTCCATGGGATACTGGGAACATGTATGTGTACAGGACACAGTAGTGGGGAAGAAGCTGAGCAGTGAGTATCACCTTATTCTGAACTTAAAGGCGGCCCCCAAAACTTCACATTTCGAAGTTTACAGCGTCTCAGAATTGTTGAGGTTGGAAGGGATCGTGGGAAGTTTTCTTTTCAGCCACCTCTGCTCAGTGTAGGGTCAGGTAGAGCAGGTTGCTTAGGGCCATGTCTCATTGGGATTCAAATATTGCCAAGAATGGAGTCTCCATAACCTGTTCAGCCACCCTCATGGTAGAAAAAAAACAACTTTTTCTTATGTTTAAATGGAATTTCCTGTATTTCAGATTGGGCCTACTACTTCCCATCCTTTCATTGAAAAAGGTTTGGCTTCATCTTTGAAGACAGAATAAAAAGAGTCTTTGAAGCCAGAAAAGAATCCAACTTCATCTTTGCTTATTATGGCAAAATATTAAAGCTCAGTGTTCCATTACTGTTTCGTATTACCTTCCTGAATCCCTTTCCAAGGATTGTTCTTGTACTGAGAGGTGTTTCTCAAACAGGCATGTTTAATCTATTGTATTTTATTGTGGACTACCTATAAGTGCAATGCAGGGATTATTACTGCCCTAAAAGATTACCTGTAAAAAAATGTTGACAGCTTTTAGCAAAAATGGGTTTTGACTGTAGAATGATTAGCTTTGGATCCTATGAAAGCCCTTAGTATTACTTAGATAGGTATTATCTTTTGTGTTTTTTAGCCAAACTCTGAAAGAAATCAGAAAATTAATTTTCCAAGATCTAGACTTTGATAAATATTTGTTTTAGCTTGTCAGAATGTTGCCTCTACATGAGTTTTATACTCAATGATTCACCATTCTTACCCCTTCCCCTTCATTTCAAGGTTCTTTAAAAATCTTGATGATTTCATCACAAATTGTTTTCATGCTTTAAGTAAATTATCAGCAGTCTAATCACTATATGATCAAATTTAGCTGAAGAATCTGATTCCTTAATCCTGTTAGTGCTAGATGTTCTTAAACCCTGGCAAAGTATACAAGCATCTCTTTCCCATGCCCTTGAGAATCATGGGTGTGTCTGAAGCAATTCTGGCAATTCCCTTTGGTAATAATAAAAAGCATTCTTGCTGCCATTTCTTGAATAGTTACATTTTCTTTGTCATCTTCACCTTTCTCAGATGAATCAAGACCAATCAAGCCAATCAAGGGTGAAGGATGGAAAAATGTGATAATGATCAGGTGTTCAGTTTCATAGCTGAAGTATCTGCGATTTTTCTAAAGCAGCTATCCATTTGCAAAAGTCAGCAACTCTTCCAGCTCATGGTCATATTTTTCACAGCATGTGCTTCTGCCTGTCCATTTCCCACATAGTATATATTGTCTCTGTGTGTATTTTTTAAATTGCTATGTGCATCAATTCTCTTAATTCTTGTGGATAAGATTGATTTGTTATATGTTGGATTACTAAGTGTCTCACCTTTCAGGAACACTTCTTCAGCAAACAGCAGGGTACCACCGGATTTCCTATTTGCTTATGTTTGGAAGACTATTTGTTTATGTTTGTTTATGTATGTTTGCAGGACTGAAAGAGAGAGAGGTGAATGATACACAGTAATTATTATGCCATATGAAATGTATGATGGAAAGGAAGAAACTATTAAAAGTAGGTACTTAGGAAACATAAAAGAAGTGGAAATTGTTATATTCATGATCTGGGCATAGCTCATTATTTTGCTTATAGGGACAAAGACAAAGTCTTCTTTCATTTCATACGTAACGTGCCAGGTATGATAAATTTGAGGCTGCTTCTGGCTTGTCAAAGGATCTTTGTCTTTCTTTTTTATTATTATTTTTTTTTTTTTTTAGTACTTCACCTTTCTCTGTAACCTACTGATTATATGGTAGGAAACCAGTTTCACTTATCTCCTCTTCCTACAGAAACCAGGGACGGGTTTTTTGAGACATTTACCTCCTTTTCTTCATATGAGTTACTCAAGCAGAGCTTGTTTCTTTAGCTGGCCAACTTTTCTCTAGACAACACAATAAAATCAGCATTGTACTTGTCAACGATGAAGCTTCTTAGGGAAGTTCTTGTCCCCAAGATCATACTCTTCCTTAGATGATTTGCTACATTTTGTAGGTACAAACACTAACCCATCCCCTAAAAGTAAAGCAATTTTAGCATCTTGTAACTCAGGATAAAATCATTGTGTCAGATGACATTTGGAAAATTGTCTTTGTTGGAACAGGTTTTTAGAAACAGAGAGTTACATTCAGAAGGCTTCATATTTATCTCCTTTCTGTATGCTCTATATAGTGTATTTTTCAGTTTGTCTTCTTAAATTCCTCTTTTTTTAACATTTATCATGAGCTCACTCCAGGTCTTTTTGGTAGGAAAACCATAAATGACTCATATCCAAACTGATTTGTATTGTTCGACTCTTAGCTGTCTGTGCCAACCTCTTCTTCCCTTTGTAACCTGCTAGTTGACCAAATAGCTTCTGAAAGCGTAATCTTCCCAAAATATTAGTTTCTTAAAAAACCCCTCACTTAAAAGGGAACAAAAGTCCATATGTTAGAAAGATATGGACAATTAACCCAAATATTTTTGGCCGGAGTTCCAGACCAATGAATACTGTCCATGAGTCACTGGTCTAGCACTCTAGTGATGTGACTGGAGGATATTTTGGAGAAACCACAATGAGAGCCAGACTCTGCCTTGTTAAAGCTACTGGGAAATTTTCTGAGTGTATTTCCCAGTGAGTACAATAAAATCCTTCATTTATTACTGTTGTCCTCAAAAAAATGCTACCACCCCTCCTCAAAAAAACCCGGTGAGGTTCCTGTGGTTCTCAGTATGTCTTTCATCATGGACACTTTTACATCTTAACTCTACATCCCATTCTTGATTTCTGTCAGAAAGTTTCTCTAATCTAGATGTTTCTTGTGACAATTGAAACTCAAACGGCTAAAGAGATCCAAAGCTATTCCATCTGCAGGCTTCCCGTGGTCATAAATCAGTTGGCAATCTTCAGCACTCTAGGCTAAACCCTTCCTGAAATTTTCTTTTTCCTCAGCTTCGATGAACTCCTCTTTCCTTGTTATTCCTCTTAATCCTTCTATAAAGCTCTTTGCTGTTGTCATAGAAGTTTATAATTGTTAGGTTGATAGTTTAATGATACATCTGCTTCAGATTGCAGTGGTTTTTTTTCATTTTGCATAGATAATGCTACATTTAGGCCAGGAAGAAACAAAATTGTCCCTTCTTGTTCTGTCTTTCTGTAGCATTTAACAGAGCACCATTTCAGTCTGTGGTTAGAGCTCCTTTGGGATAGCAGCAAAACTTGTTTTGTTATTCCTAATTAAAGTGTGTGGAAACTAGAATTGAGACCTGGGAGTTTTTACGCACTTATGCTAAAAGGATCAAAGTAGCACAGTCTGCTACAGAATGGCAGGAGTTTTGGTTACTTAAATTCCACTGTTGGTCTTGTGGAATAAAAAGATTGTTTTTTCTTGCAAAACTTCTTTCTAAATCACACTATAAACTTCATTGTAATTTTTAAAATATTTGCTTGTTGGTCAGAGTTCCCTTGGATAAAGCAGCTGGTAGAGGGAAAATCTTCCTGTTGTGTCTAAGTCATCTCTTCACTCAATAAAACCAAACCAAGTAATTCTGTGAGCAGTGGGACTTTTGAAGTTGACTTGACTGTGGCCATATATGAGTAAATTATCCTAACTGATGTTTGAAGGCGCCTTACACCAAGGGTACAAATTTGCATCTCTTATAAGGCTGTTAGTTCCTAAAAGCTTTGACATCTCTACTCTCTGTCAAATCTATCTGAAATTGCTCCAGAAATGCTGGATGACTCAAAAAAAAAAAAATGAAACAAAAGGATGGAAAGTATAGATCTCATAACATTAACAGTATCATCGTAGGAGCCTGATTTTCTTAGGAAGCATAGATAAAAATCCTCCAACCCTAAACTGTTTTTATTTCCTGCAGTCTGTAAAAATATGTTTCCACAACTTTGTGTAGATACAGTGTCTTGAGCTTGTCAAACTGTGTTATCCTCCATCATGCTGTAGTCTCCTGACCTTTGTTTCATTATTTATGGCAATCATTTACTTGTAGTCTTGAAGTCTAGTAATAAATACCAAAGTCAACAAAGCTTCAAGTCAAATTGAGACTGTTCTTTTAGTAAATTACCATAACTATTATCACAACATGAAAATCGAAGAAGAGGAAAGTAAAGTGGCTTCTGATGGAGGAAATGTCAAATGACTTGAGACTCTTTAATTTTCTACCATAGTGGAAATTTCAAAGTAGAAACGAATGCACATTAAGCATAAAAGATAAAAGATTGTATTTTCATGATTTGTAGAAAGCAAAAAAAACTGCCCACATCTAGTGTTGATCAAATAATTATATTTTAGTGGTTACTAGACATCAGAATAACCTATCTTTCAGGAAATACCTGCAACCTACACTTCATGCAAAATAAAATTATATGTTTTAATACATTTGTTTTAATTATCCCAACTCCTAACCTCTTTTTTTTTCTAATTTTAATTAAATTTTAATATGCCACATTAATGAATACAGTACTGTAAGTTAATTTTTATACTAGACCAATTAAAACTATTATAGACTAATGGATCTGAATTTCATTACTGTCTTCTTTCCTTGATATTGTAGCATTTTATGAAAAAATGTCCAGTTTTATTATGTATATACTAGCTCTTTGTATTTAACATAATTTGTATGTTTGCTTCAGAGAAAAATTAATTGTTATGATTCAGCGTGTGTTGGCATGCTTTTAAATTAGCATACTTTTGAATCGTACATGTCAATATTGGCTTGTCATCATTTTATGGGGTTAAAGGGCAAGGATTGTCAACACAGAAGGCCTTTGCTTCCCAGAATATTGCTTTGGGTTTACTACCTCTGACAGGGTTTTGAAAGTTGTGGGGGGAGTTGCCTTTACTTTTTCCGGGCTTCTTTTTGTTAGCATGAAGTGGGAGGAATAACAGTGACCTCGCAGTGTGAGTTCCATATATCCATACCCTTGCACCTTGCAGAAAAATTTTTCTGTGTGCCCTCAAGGCCACTGGAAGTCTAGAGCTACACACATATCTGCCTGAAGACTCTAACTTCCTGTCCTTTAAGAAGGCAAAAGCTAAGTCCTCACCAATTCACTTACAGTCCCTATTGCTGTCTCTTTCTTTCTCTGGAAAGCGCACCAGTTTGTGAAACTTCCTCACCCACCAAATTTCCCTTTTTACCTTCTAATTTATTTCAATTTAGGCAGTTAAATGTTGGAGGAGATTGGCATTTCTACAAATACTTGCTTTGGAAAGATACCAGGTGATCTGAAAAATTAAACCAGTATCACGTGTCTTCTGTAGAGTTACAGTATTTTAAAACTTGAATATATGTTTTTTACTTTTTTGCAGATCCAGTCTTGCTCATGGAATTGTTGAAGATCTGAGAACAATGAAAAAACATTTTTGCTTGCTAAAAAGGATGATTTTGGTTTATCTGTTTTAAAGTCATCAAGAGTGGCACTTGATGACTCATCTACACGATTTCTCCACTGACATCTGAAGAACAAAGTGCTTTTCAACCTGTACTTGTGTAGCACTATGACTAACTGTAAAGGTAGATCTACCGTCTCCAAAACAAATAGCAAAGTTCATGACAGAGAAGGTTTTGTAAACTGGACCGTAAATCTTAATACAATTCAATCTGATAAATTTTTGAGACTGCTTTTGAGTATGGTTCCTGTTGTTTACCAAATAAACCAAGATGAAAGACATAAAAAAGTGAATGGTGTCTGGCCAGATGGATTACAACCGGCAGGACACAATTTTAATGTTAGGTCTGAACAACACACAGAGTACCATCACTTCTCAGAACCAAGTTTTCATGGTAGCAATGGACACAGCCCATCTAGCTGTAGCCCTAAATATGATGATTTTTCCAGTTATAATTACTGTGACGGAATGGGCACTTCAGAAACAGATGCCATGTTACAGGAAGACAACCTGTCTAGTGACAGCAATGAAGATATCATTGTGGAAGGAAGCAGAAAACAACCCAAAGAATCTAGTAGTATTATGGCATTACAAATACTCGTCCCTTTTTTGCTAGCAGGATTTGGAACTGTTTCTGCTGGCATGGTCTTGGATATTGTACAGGTTGGTATTTGCTTTGAAAGATGTTTCTTTAACAGGTGGTCTGTGAGGTTTATAATTCTAATGCGTAGATGTTTACAATATTGATATGTAACTAGATCTGTCTATGGATTTGCTGCTGTGAACTCCCTGTTCCCCAAACAATTCCAGTGTTTAATTTGGAGTAATTCAAGTCCTGGTAAGTGTTGTCACTTAGTCAGAGTAAGCTGGTGAATAAAACTGTTACCTTCCGCTTCAACTAAGGACAGAAACATTGTAATGGTTCAAAATAATAATGTATGTTATAATACATATATAAAATATATATATAATAAATGTACATCTAGTCAAGTGGGAATTGTTAACTGTGATGCTGCATACATAGAAGTTTTGAGTTGCATTTTGTATGTATTGCATTATCTCATCTCCTTGTGTGCTTCAAGTCTATGCAGTTTCTGAAATACTGTGTAGATTTGCTCCATCATAATGCATATGCTATATGAAATCCATATGAAGTGATTTAGAGCTTTTTTTGATCATTCGGGTGTATGTAAGTTTTTATATAACACTGGGTGTACTGAACACTTGGAATTACAAACATCGGTGGTGTGAACAGGGCTGCAAAGTCATGTCCACTTTGAAATAGAATTGTAGTAGATCCAGAGAAGTCAGATTATCTTGGGTTGTGGTAGCAGATTTAACAGATGATAGTTGAGATAAAGTAGAATTTTCTCTCAATTTTAAGGCTGAAGTTTAATAATTTTTTAAAAATCTGTTTTGTAGTACTGTATCACTAAGACCCCACTGATATGGAACATTTTTAGGACTGGTTTCTAGTTTAACACAGTTATAGATGTCAGTAGCATTTCAGTGGAGTTAAAAATAACAATTGCCTATGAACTAATCCTTTGTGCTGTTGTATTTGAAGAAAATTCTGGAGAGAGTAACAGTTAAGAAAGGTTTATTGGACTATCTGTTTTTTTGCCTACCTAATTTGTTTTTGGAAAAACAGAAGTTTCTTATAAATACAAACCTCATTGATTCTCTATTCCTGTATGAGTAGATTCACAAAAAATATGAAATAACCACAATATTAAAACTGAAAAACAGCAGAGAAATTAATCCAGTGTTTTCATAGAATGGCTTGAGTTGGAAAGGTCCTTAAAGATTATCTAATTCCAGCCCCCCTGTCTTGGACAGGGACATCTCTGGTATTTTTTGTTTCGGTTTTGTATTGTTTCATACAGCTGTAGGGTTTTCCTTAGCTACACTTAGAGTTTACAAAGTTAATTTAAAGAGGAGTAAGAGGTGATTGTCTTTGTCACTCAAAATACTGAGAGAGTAAAGGAAGCTTAGATTTCAATTAGTTGTAATGAAAAGACACTATTATACTTGAAGAACAAAAATAAAAATTGACATGCAGACTTTAGTGCTTCCTTGCACTGTTTTACACCAGTCTTGTGCTTTGTTCATTTACATCTTGACCAACTTAATCTTTCTACAGATGCTTTGTTTGTACTCTTAATGCATGATTTACTGCATGATACAGCGTAATGATCAGCCAAAAGAGGCCATTGTGCCTACAGCCAGTATTGGCTTCCAACCAAATGTTTCACCTTGTCTTCCTTCACTTAAGGAAATGTGTTTGTACAGCTGGGGTTTGGGCTGGACTGAGGTATATCTTGATTTTTTCCTTTTGTAATACTTGTAATCTTTATTGGTTTCCCAGCCTGGATCACCATGAATGAGAGCTGTGACACAAAAGAAAAAATAAATTGCTGGTGTCAGTACTACCTTTTTTTGCACCTTAAACTAAACATTAACTGTGATGGCAGTAAAGCAGGATTTGGAAATGTGACAGAACATGTTTTCAAAAAGATTTTTTTGTTGTCTTCATATTTTCAAAGCTTGTTTTTTACAAATAATTTCATGGCTATTCTTTCCCAGTAGTATATTTAACTTCACATATAGGTAGTTCTCAAATCTTGTTTACATTTGAAAATTGAATCCCTTTATTTTAATTAAAATAATAATTTAAGTGACTGAAAATCCCTGAATAGAAAGACAATTTACAGCTTTGCTAGTTTTATTAAAGGTGGTACAAATTAAATACATGGAGTGACAGATACACAAGCAGATAGCACAGATAGCACAGCGTTTCAATGCGCAGAAAGTTATGGGAGAGTTTGCTTTATAAAATCTGGGTTTTGAGAAATTACTCTTTTAAATTTCACACTTAAAAGTGGAAGAATGAAGACAAGATGTTTTCATTTACAGGCTCTGTTCATTTGACAACTAAATTCCTTGCTGTTTATACATGAGGCTTCTACACAGCTGGAAGGGAAAACATGAAAATATTATTGTAAATTAAGAGTAGAATTCAAGAACAGTCATAATACCTGGTACTATTTTAAAGTCATGGAATTAAGAAGTCTTCAAATTAATGACATCTCTTCTTAACTAGGTTTGTTTTAATGCCAAGATTTGTATCTCTTACTTTTGATATTCTCATCTTTGAAGTAGTGATATGCAGTCCTAGATCTATTTTAGATGGAGAGATAACAGTTCTGGCTCTAAACTTTTAGGTCTAATAGGAAAAGATTGATTTTTTTGTTGTAGCAGATTAAGTTATGAGTTATAGAATTTTTTGAATACTTTGCAGATAGTCTAAAGAGAATTTTTCAATTGAATGTTTCCCACTGTATCCTTCATATAGCACTGGGATGTATTCAAGAATGTTACTGAAGTTTTTATCTTGGTTCCTGCACTTCTTGGTCTCAAAGGAAATTTGGAAATGACCTTGGCATCCCGGCTGTCAACTGCTGTAAGTAACTTTCTCTTCCCCTTTACTCTCTTTGTATTTGTTTCAAAAGGAAAACATATCCTTGGAACACAAGTGGTTTATGTTTATGGCTTTATCTGGCTGTTACGGAGGCTATTTAAATCTGTTCAATGGTTCGCTGAAGTTCACATCGTGACATTCAGGCCACTCCCCTCAGCCCAATATGGCATTCTTAAGGGTATCCCAGTAATGGTGTGCTAGCATGATCTGTAGATGTCTTAAATATGGTTTTTCAGAACCAATATGGCCATTTGAAGTCCAGGCTCCTATCAAGGCTCACCCAGTCCATTCTGAGAGGGCTCGAGGAGTGTTACCAGTGCCGCTTTCCACTGTCATTAAGTCTCACATAGATGTAAATCATCTGATGCTTCAGAGGTTTTTGCTGAAGCGTACCATGAAGGCTTCCTCTCACCCTAGTACCAGAAATTGTCATGTCTTTCTTGGCCAAATGAAGTTAGCCAGCTCTGTTCATGTCTTTCTACCATGAAGGTTAATTAACTGGCTAAGAAGAGGTCAGTGAGGTGGACAATTCTTCAGACAGTGCTGTGTGGCTTATAGGAGTTCCAATTTCTTTGACATTGCTTGAAGGCATCGTCACAGCACCACTGGCACAAAGCTACTTGGCAGCTTTTCGTTAACAGACTTGGAGGGGGAAGAGATTGTTATTTGTTTGTTTTCTAATGCCTCTAATTTCTTTATATGACCTGTTTTCTTCAAGAATCATAACAGACCCTGAACTAAGTTACACAGGTGAATGGAATACTTTCCGGGACTTCCTTAATCATATTGTAAGTTCATTGGACATCCTCCACAGGGAGGAAAGTAGAGGCTTGTTACAGTTTGATGAATGTTCTCTCTTTTGCCAGTGGTGGCTCTAATTTTTTCTAACTGGTGAGGAGTTATCGGTAAATATTGTATAGTGTGTGTATGTGCACATGCACAACACGATGGAGGTTTAAGAGAACAATACTGCATAA
Source organism: Baryphthengus martii (assembly GCA_013396935.1). Classification (NCBI taxonomy): domain Eukaryota; kingdom Metazoa; phylum Chordata; class Aves; order Coraciiformes; family Momotidae; genus Baryphthengus; species Baryphthengus martii. Next base: position 149,231 of record VWZK01013831.1, read on the forward strand.
AATAAGGACAGTATATATCATTCATTACCAAGATAATGCCAGGAAGATAATATTTAGTTTTTATGTCAAGAAAAGAAACAGGGGGAAAAAAGGCTTTTATCTTGCAAAGAGGCTTCCAACTTTCTCTTATGTGTCATTTTTCATGCTCAACACCAGTTGCAACGTGCATAGATCTGTGTGCTGGTGAATAGCCAGCCACATCCTTCTAGTGCTACTGCAAAGGCAAACAAATACACAAGAATGATGTAATGTTTCTACTCATCAGTTGAAAAAAAACCACTAAAAAACAACCAACAAAATTAAACAAACCAAAAAACTGTGGAAATATGTTGCATGTTACATGTAACTTCTTACAGGTGAAGGCTTTAGCTTAGTTGCCAGATAAGAATTTAAACTCCAGGACCGTTGTCTTAATTGCTCTGCTTCCCCCAGGTTTTAAAGACGGGTGCTGTGCCATATTGTATCATTGCTTACTGCAGAGTTTAATAAAAAATCTTATTACTAGACCTGCAATTTATGTGCCAGTTCTCTCAGACCTCCGTTAAAGAAGTTATTCTGACCTCTGCATTCTTCACATTGATTTCATTGACCCCTACTCTCTTTAGCCATCCAATCTTTGGTCCTGTAAGCTTCCTCCTAGGTGAAAACAGAAGGAGTGTATTAATTCAGAGCATATCTAAACAGTTAGTTGGAAACAGTTGTGTGATTAATCTTCACTTCTCTGACCTAAATTTGCACTAGCTGACTCCCCAACAGACACTGTCTTTACAGTAAATGCAAGATTGTGTCCCTGTGAATAGCTTTATCTTTTGCGGAGAAAATTTCTGATTTGAGTTTAGCATTCACCCTGATTCATACCCTCCTTGCTCAATTAGTTTAGAATTACATCTGAATTTATTGACAGGTCTACGCTATTGGAGCTGTAAACTAATAATCTTTACTTCATTGTAATTATGTAGTCAGCCAAAGAGTAATGTCTTGTTAGCAAGTTTCTGTTATCCATACTACATCTGATTTAAGTGTTTTCTGATGGTCTTCATTCATTATGTGGCCTAGATTCCTGCTTTGACTGTTTCTTACTGATCACTTATGATTTCCCATCCACTTTAGAATCAGTAATTTCACTAACTCTGTCTCAAGACTGTGTTTTTAATCTACTTCTGCTTGTACTTCTCTTTGGTGTTAGTGTCAATGTAAGCCCTTCTCCCTCTGCCCACTGCTGTGCTGGTGTAACTGGGTGAGGTGGACTTAGGCCAACTGCCCATTCAAGCACAATATTTATACTGTCTGTTTTCAGCTTTGTTCTGTAGTTTCAGTCGCTCTCATTGTCTCAGTTCACACTGTTGCCTTTTCTCCCTGTTCCTTTTTTTTGTTTTTTTTTTTAAGAGGAAGTGAAAAAAACCCCAAACCCAAGCAACACCAGCACACCACTCATCTGGGCATCCCTGTAAATTTATATAGACTCTTGTTTTGACTGTGTGTTATCAGGGTTGGGGCATTAATAATATGACTTTGCAAACCTTTTGTTTAGGTCCGTCTATTCCACAGTATCACAATAAACTTGATCTTTATGGAAATCTGCAGCTGGAAGGACTTGTCCTGCTCTTTTTCTCCCTTCCAAACCCTAAGAGCATTTGTGCATGGTTATATGGTTGCATGTGATGGATCAGATCATTTTGTAGAAGACAACCCCTATTTGCTTCTGGCAAAAAAACATTTTCCATCAAACCAGCAAGCAAATTTATGTTGCCATGAACTCACTCATGGAGTTAGTGGATCTGATTCAAGAAAGAAAATGTGAACGTGTAGCTGACATTAGGAAGGAGAAGCATGATGCCATTTGGCAGCAGCTGGCTTTTAGACTGGATCAAGATTTTACAAGATTACTGTTTTAACAGGGGTTTTTGGGATAGTTTCCCAAAACTTCTTCAAAGGAGAAAAAAACCAACACAAAAGAAGCTCTATGTAGCCTACCATTTCATTCATTTAGCACATATATTTATGGAGGATGCAAAAGAGATTCTTATCTGCACTTCCTTAAAGATTGCTGTAATATTTAAACTTAATGCATGTATTTGAAGTGCTTTGACTGTACTTTGAACACTGTAAATATTTATAGTGTAGATTGAGATAAAGTGTCTTATTATATTTCTAAGTGTTTAAGCTAGCATTTCTTTTAATATTTTGTTCCTCGGAAGTCACTACTATCACAAAATGGAACAAAATAGAAAAGAAATGAAAGCAAAACCAACTGGAAAGAAATTATCAAAAGATAAGAAATACATGCAGTAAGATTTTCTGTGTTTTGACAAGTATGTTATCTTATAAACTAGTATTCTACAGAAAAAGAACCGCTAAAGTGTACATTCAGCATGTAAAAAAGTTATTTCAAACATAGTCATACTGTAGTACTCCATACTGTTCTTCAGATCTTGTCCTCTAACTCAAAAAAAAAATGAGTAAAAGTAGGAAATACTCTCTAAAAGAGTACGTATGTACTTTTTAATTTCTCAGAATAATTTATTTGCTGTCTTTCCAGCTAGTGCCTTAGGACTGAACTTGTTTGCAGCATCCTAAGTCTCTAGCTGTATTGTACAAAAGTATGAATGTATAAATGTATACATATAAAAGTTAGAATACTAAACAGTATTAGATGTGATTTCTGATCTTCTGTAAGCACTTGCAATTTCCCTATGCAGGTGGGTTTTATTGGAATCACACACTTGCATGAGAGAGTGAGTGTCCACATGCATGTCTATCTACAAATTGTTCTCTTGGCTCCTATAATTTAAGGACCATAGAAACAAATTCAGCCTAAAGGGACTGGACACTGGGAAATTTCCCTTCCAGACACTGCTTTAATCACTGGTGGTGCTTGGACTTTTCTGGAATGGAAAGTGGCTAGTATACCTTGCACAGTAAGCTAATGTTAAACCTAAGTTACTATGTAAAACTGCACCAAGACTTAGCTTACTATATAAAACTGCACCAAGTTTAGCTACTTTTGGGTGGATACTGTTAAGTACAATTAAAAATTAACAGCAGTGCTTCATTTGAAAAAAGTACAGCTTGGTTTTAACTTGCTTTCAGAATGTCTCTTTTTTTTGTTGTTGTTGGTTTGGGGTTTTTTTGTATGAGTTGAATTATTTGTGAATTTCTGTCTGAGTGCATTTTCAAGTACTACAGTTTTACCCCAATGTCTGAAATGAGTTTTTAATTTTAACAGGTAAATATTGGAAAAATGGATTCTCCCATTGAGAAATGGAACTTAATAATTGGCAATTTGGCTTTAAAACAGGTAAATATAATGGACTTACTTGATTACTTACTTGTAAGTGAACAAAGTTGTTGAAAAAGTTAATCACAAACATTTTTAAGTATGGAGATGGACAGTGTTAATGAGAAACCAGCTCTGCTTCACTGGCTTATACAATGTTTGCATGACTTTTTTTTTAACATTGTAGTTCTCTGAAACAGTATGACCTTATATTTATCAGAAAAAGAGGTTAAGTATTCTTTGTGGCTCTACCAAAGGTATTTAATTTCTAATTTTTTTGAGAAAAGGTCTGAGGATGATTAGAGAAAAATTTCAGGTTTGGCAAAACCTTTTAAATTTGATCTCTCAAATGTTTTCAGTGCTGTATTTGCGTTGGATTCAGTGTTTAAACGAAGTATGTGACAGAGCTTTTGGATAATAAACAATATTTTCAATAACTGAAGTCATCTGAGGAAAGGAGCTTTTGTTTTCCAAAGCAACTTTTCTTAAGATTAAGAACAGCTTCATGTTCTTATGTTATAGTATGACATGCTCAAAAAACCAAGGTGAAGTATTTATCACTGTTTTAAGTGGCTTAGGAGCTTCTTTAGGCATTTCAGCTTCAACTCCTGGTAAATCCTTAGCTCTTTTTCCTGATTTTACTTTTGTTTTTCTTCGGTCTTCAAAACGCTGGTAAAGCCCTCTCTGCTAGTCTAAGATTTTTCTTCTTGATCATCCAAGGTTATGATCTTCGCTGCAAAATGGACGAGTGTGCTTCCTTTACACCTTGAAAATAAATGTAGATGGAGGAAGGAATAAAAGAAAATGATTCTGTACTCTTAAGTCTATCAATTATTTTAAGAATTGTTCACCTTCTTTTTCTTTTCCAGGTTCAGGCAACAGTAGTTGGTTTTCTGGCAGCAGTGGCAGCAGTTATATTGGGCTGGATTCCAGAGGGCAAATACCGCTTTGATCACTCAGTCCTTCTGTGTTCTAGTAGTGTAGCAACTGCCTTCATAGCTTCTCTTTTGCAAGGTAAAAGGAGTGTACATGTTGCTTTTTACACTTACTTTGTTTTCTGTGGATGCTGAATGTATGTTATGTTGCTGTTCCTTAAAAACATAAATCCAGTAAGGTGTAATGCATCTGAAACACAGCTGCAACACCAGATGCTCTTTTGCAACTTCCTTATAGGCCTGCATATTGCATTCCTCTCCTGTCATGTTCTCTGAAAAGGTGTAATTTGCATGACCTCCTGTGAGAATATCTGAAACAAAAACTATGGTCCTTAGATTTTAGCTAATGTGATGGAGTACTTTTCTCCCCTGCTTTCTATATTCTTTAATGTACAAAATATATTCTTAGTACCAAACAGGTAGAACTTAATTTGTAATTCAGCTCAAGTGAACCTGAATATTACCTCAGCTGAATCCAAGCTTCCTGGATATCCATGATGCTTTTATGTTATTTTGTGCTCTGCTTTGTATCTGAAGTGAACAAATTGGCTTGTTATGTGAAGGGTTTGGACCAAATTCAAGTCCCCCTCTACAGGCAGTGCCAATGTCTGTCTGGAGCCATTTGGCGAGATTAATTTAATCTTCTTTTCACAATTGTCAGGAAACATTTAACAATTGGAGATGGTACTTAATGGACATGACGGGGGAAATAAGTACTTCTACTTGTGACATATTCTTAATGAAAATACATAGTCACTAGTCTTAATTATAGTAAGTCAAGTAAAATGTTTAATCTTTTTTTTTACTAATTTGATATACTTTCATGAAAATTATAAAATTGTTACATTTTTGCATAGAATTAAGAGCACGCACTTTTTTTTTTTTTGGCTTACTACAAAGCCATTGAGTTTGATCATATGCAGAATTAAGAGCAGGAGGAGAACTGGGGGAACATGAGTGCATTTTTTCCACTTCTAATGTATAATTTGGACATGATAAGAAAATTTTGATGTTATTTGGTGATAGGCCAGCACAGGAAATGACTTTCTAAACTTCATCCTCCTATACGTGAAACAGGTGCTTCTGAAATATCGTGATCCTAGAGGATCGTCTCAGTTCTTTCTTCCAAGAATTTAATGGAGTGTTACTCTTGAAGTGTTACTCGGAGTGTTTCTCTGGAAGTGAACTCCTAATGTAGCCTACAATACATAATATTGCTAAAATACATGGAAATTATAATACTAATTTTTCAAAAAGTCTTTAAAAACACACAAAGGATGGTATTCACAGTTGAAGCTCTTATGTATATTGTATGATGAGAGGGAAATTACTCAACTTATTCCAAAGACTGGTAATAACAATGCGAATTTTAGTTTTAGTAGCTTTTGCATTCTGCAGGGAAATTCCTCTTAAAAAGTTAGTGTTGTTCTTTAAAAAGAAAAAAAAACCCACAACCCAGAAAACTATATCCTCAATTTAGAATGTTTTAGCTGTATAGCAAGTGACATTTTTATATGTTGTTTAGTTTATGTTTTTAGTTCATGATGTAGCTTCTTGACTTTTGGTGCTAAGTCTGTGACTGGAAATCTTGCACAGTATCAGACGTCGAAGTATTTAGTCCTATGTTGCCTAGTGTAATTTAAATTCAGTCAGATAAATTTAATAGGATGTAGAAAAATTAGACTACACTTTTTTTTCTTCAAGAAATGGCTGATTTGCAATTTCAATAGTGCTAATTCTGATCATAAGCAAGGTAGTTTTTTGTACATATGGTTCTTGATCTTTTATGTGTGTGCTTACTGTATTTTTTAAATATATACTATAATTTCAAAAAAATGGATAATAATTAAAAATACAGATATCAGCCAGGTGGGAAGAACAATCATCCTGGAACAAAAGCACTGAGTTCTTATTTATCAAGTTTGAAATTTTCTGTGGAGTTACAACAGTAGAGATCCGGTTACTGTACTGTTGTCTTTCTTGAATCTAGGAATAATAATGGTTGGAGTTATTGTTGGATCGAAGAAGACTGGTATTAATCCTGACAATGTTGCCACTCCTATAGCAGCAAGTTTTGGAGATCTTATCACTCTTGCTATACTAGCGTGGATAAGCCAGGGTCTTTATACTTGCCTTGGTAAGTATACTTCTATGTCCGTATGTCTCCCTAGGAACCTATTTTGGGTTAGGAGGGTGGGAAGAGCGCAGGGAGAGAGGAGTTTAGAAGACCTTTTAGTTTGACATTTTGTCAACATTTATAACATTGAATGACAAATTTTGGATTGCAACATTATGCCATGATATTTTTTAAGGTGATAGAAATCTCTAATCGCAATCTTCACACAATCTAATACCTGAAAGGCTCTCACAGTGACACAGTCAATCTACATGTGAATTGGAAACTAGCTGCTGAATTTGCTCTGAGTTCTTAGGGGGAGGGAAGCTGTCTTTGTCCAAGTTCTCTTGAATGCTCACTCCTAAATCAAATATTTGCTTCCCAGAGCCCTTTTGAAGCCTTCTCCCCTTGCACTAAGGGAAAGGAGTTGAGCTGGCTATCTTGATCAGCTGCCGAGAGCGGAGTTCTGCTTTGAGAATGTATTTTGTTAGGGTGTGGTTTTAGACAATATTCAAATATATCTTGAGCTGCAGCTATGCCCAGAAATCAAAATAACAGTAATTTAAGCACTTTCAGTAGCAGTAGCAAGTCTATAATAAGCATGGGTTCAAAAAAGTGAAACCTAATTTTAGATAATTTGCGCTTTGTGATTGCTATGACTTTTAAACAATTTACACAAATACTTGTGAGTTTCTCCTGATTTCAAGTGCTTTCCAGCTCCCACTGCAATACCTTTCTTTCCTCATCTTCCCTACTCCAGCTTCCAATGCCAGTTTCCTCAGCTCTTTCCTAGCTCTTGTTTCTCTCACAGTGACACGTCCACGTCTCAGTCCTGTGCGCCTGTGCTTGATTTTGCCAGTATTTCCTTCTGCTTTTGGGTAAACAAAGTAACCATTTTCAGCTTCTCCAAATAGCAGCCCTACTCCCTTCTGTTTTCTTTGGTTTGTCTTACAAATTTGATGACTGTATTTCAAACATAGATCTGCTAACTTAGCTATATCTTTCTTCAGAATAGCAGTTTTGCCATGAAAATTTAAAACATGTATAGCCACTCTGAACATCTGAGCAGGAAAGGAGAGGCCTTTTCTAACTACTGACTACAGAGGGAAATGCTCTAATCCTACTTCATGCAGGAATTCTGTCTGATTTCTTGAAGATGGTTTTTTACTTAGTTTCCCCAGTAATAATTATGAACAGGTGAATGACAGCTCCAAACTAATTTTCTTATGAAAACCTTTTTTTTTTTTTTTTAAACCCAGTCTGAAATCCTTCTCTTCTACTAATTACTTGCATGTTTCTATAGTCCCTTTGAAACCGTTTTTCTGATTTCCAGGATCTGTACTCTCTAAATCCTACTGTCTTAAAGGAGCAGACCACTGAAGAAGGTCCATCATCACAATGTCTACTAAAAAATGAATATGATCATAGTTATTGTTATTAGAAGCATGTTTAGATAGTAGCCGATGTAATGAAGTGGTTGATTGTCACAAAGGCGATGTGAGCTTGGAAAATGAGAATAGGAACTCAAAAGTCAGTCTTTTCATGGGAGGAGAAGAATGTTCAGGACAATATTTAAGTTATTGCTTCAACTGACTCCTTCCATAGAAACTATTTAAAGTATATTGTGGTTTAAAGACGTAATCATATCCAATTATAGTAAAGTATACCACAGGCCAAATTTTGTGTTGCCCATAATTGTGTATCAGACATTATGACCACATTTATTCTTTACATCTGTGCTCATTTCTCAAGAGTTTATATGTAAAAATTTGAGCTGCTTTGTGTAAGTATTACAACATCCATTGGAAAAGCTAACTAATGAGACTCAAGCTACCTTGATGTGAGTTGCCATTTATTTTCTTAGTTTTCAACTGACAATTTTATAATTCAGTATTTGATTTGTCATATTTAGAAAGTATTGACATGATGTCAGCTTAAATGTGTCAGTGTGCAATACTTTATATTTTCTATATTTTTTAAAACTAAATTTTTTTGCTGTTTTTTTTTTAATTGTGGCCACAGGCCACATAGCTACATATGCTGGTGTTTCATAGTTGTTGGATTTTAATACTAGCTACATTTGTCGCTTGTAAATAAGCAACAATATTATTTTGTAGTATATATTACAATATTATAATACTTATATCTAGTACTGCTTCCTGTGCTTTATATAAAACACAGATAATATGTTTCTTTTTTTTTAAAGGAGTAACTAATTACTACTAGTATTTCAGTTTCTCCTAAAACATTTTTTTCCCCTTTTTTTAAGTCTCAAAAAAAAGAATAAAACCGACTCAATCCCAACAAGAAGATGGAGAAAGAAACTTGGACTTCTTTCTTCCTTTCACATATTTTCAAAAATTTATGTGTCTGGTTACAGACAGCCAAATGTATCTCAGGAGAATAAAAGAAAAGAAGTGGGCCAATTTTGGACTGATCCTTGGCTGCTTTTACAGCCGTGATGGCCACTCACATTTTAGTCAGTCACTGCAGTTGAAAAACAGATCCTGTGCATGTGTAAGGGGGAAGGATTAGTGTGTTTAGGTATGCTCCGAAGAGTTACTCCCAATCTACTTTGCATATGGTCTTCTGGAAATATGTATCTTTTCGTGATATATGTAATTATCTAGTTCCCACTAAAATGGCTGCTTCTGCTCTTTGTATTTTTTTTTCAATGTCTTTGTTCCCTGAGAGAAAGAAATACAGAGAGTCTTTCTAAAATAAGAAAATACTACAGAGCCCTTGGAAATGTATGGTTTCCAAGATGCTTGTATTTGAACTATGAAGTAGTAACAAGGAATAAAAGCATGGAGTAGTTTTAGTTTAGGAGAGGTATAGTGGCAGGGAAGAGGCATTCAAAAAGTGATTGGGCAACAGGTTAACAAGTGTTAAAGATTAACTTTTTTACATAATATGAGATTGGGATGTGGAATTTACTGCCATGATCTATTAAGAGGACCAAAGTTATTTTAGAAAACTATTTGGATAAATTAGTCAGAGAAGAATCCATTGCAAAGTATTGAACAGACAAATGCAGACAGAAAGTTGAGTGATGAGATCCCCAAGGCAAACAGCAGCAGGGTGATACTAGAATAACAAGTCCAATGGGAATGCTATAAAGAAACCCACAGTTTATGGACTAATAATGAAGGAGGTGGGATTCACCTCTGAACTATATTCTGAATTAACGATTTCCCCTGTGATTCGTTAGCCTAACTACTCAAGTGTACTGAAACAAAGCATAAGTTTCTAGCTCCTTTCTACAGGGGAAGAGTTGTTTTCAGCTAACAAGACTGGAAGGGGGAAATTATCTATGTATAAGCTTTCTGCTCCTCTGTAACAGAGCTGTACACCGGTCAGTGCTCAGCCTTTGGTTTGAGAGGATGCTTCACGACATAGCCAGAAGAGGCAGGGGAAGGGACTGTAGCATTCTTACCTAGGCTAGGGCCAAATGAAACATCTTGTTTGGTCACCATCATGTATATAATTTCATAAAGTTCATCTGAGTGCTTTAAAAATAATGGCAAAGCTATCGAAGGTGGGGATTTAAAAAGTAAAAGGTTAACAGATTTTTGTGCCTTAGCAATTCCGTAACAAGAGGTGTCTGTGAATCGTTGCTCACTAGATGGGCAACACTAGAGGGCTCCCCAGGACCGCGCTGGGACCCGGCTCCTGTTCCTCCAGCAGAACACCGGGAATACTCTGGGATCGGAAAACCCAGTATAGTAAATATGTTTCTTTGTCATTTGTCGGTCACGGTCTGAGGATTTCATTTAAAGCTTCCTTGTTTTTTTCTTACAGATGAGAAGCCAAACTGTGTGATTCACGTTCTATTTTCAGGTTCCTATCAGTTGCTTTGAAGTAGTATATTTCCAATTTACCTCTAAGTCATACTAGAAGTTGCGTTGTTTTCAGTGTCACTGTACTGCACAGTATGTCATGGCAAATATAAATTATATATTATAGTTATAATTCATGAATCATTATACATTATCAAGGCTGTCTTCTTATACTTTTTTTTCCCCATTTTTTAAAAAAAACTTCTTACAAAATGTTTATGTGACAGGATAACATGTGTATGTATATTTCATATTTTATATAGTTATTTATTTAGAAGTTACCTATTAAATAATTCTTGGTTAGTATTCATTGTTTGTTTGTGGACTGATTTCAGTTTCACCTATGTGTGCCTTTTTTTTCCCCCAGAATAAAATAATGATGTGATATACTTTATTTATTTTTAGTGTCCTTTGTAGATGGCATACTTTTTTGAACTTTAATTTCCTTTCCTGTGTCGGTAGAAGTACTGCAATAAAGAATACAGTGGGCTGATTGTACAAGTGAAAGAATTTCAAACATTGGTGATTAAGTAGGGTAACATTCATCATTGCATCTGTATTTTGCTGTTCAATGTTTGTTTGCAACAGAGGAAATTTGCTGGCCAGCAGACTTACTTTAGCTTTTAATAAAATCGGCAACCGCTCCAAAAATACAGAAAAGACTTGGAGCTTACTTTTTGCCCTTTTGCTAAATATGCTAGATTAGAGCTATTCTCTCACTCTGACCTTTAAATCTGTTGTTGGGCATCAGGTACATGCTAATGCTTCACCTTGGTTCCATGTGAGAGGAGCAGACAGAGAGAGCAAAAGAAAAAGTAGCAGGGATTCAGTATGATTTATGTCCCGAGGAGGGGAGGGGGTAGGGAAAGAGAGAGAGAGAGAGAAAGGAAAAAGGAGAGAAGTTTCAAATTTTTAAATAAATAGATATAGAATGAATGATGCCTTTCCATGTGACCAATTTTAGTGCACACAGGGATCTTTCATTATTGCAAGTGGAGGGAAGGATGTGTTTACCTGGGCAGTAAATAGTTCAAGAACTTTACATCAGTACATTTTTGTCTTAAAAAAAGACAAAAATTAAGGTCAATAAAGCAAAGCTATCATTATCAAATAAAAGAATCTTGTATTGTGTGTACTCTTTTGAGTAAGAACCCTTTACAATAAGCCTAACTCTTAGTTCACAGAAAGAGAAAGGAGGGAAAAAAGGCACCACAAAGGAAGAAGGAAATAATATACTCTAGAGCAGTTAGATAAAGAAAAGAAAAAAATACTTCTCTTTTGGGCTTTGTCTCATTCTCATTCTAATAGCTTTCTCCTTTGAACTTACCCAGTGAAAGGTATCTTACTATCTTCTCTGCTGGCTCTGCTGCAGAGGTTGTTACCAATCAATGCAGAAGGATAGTAACTTCTAAAAATTCTACAGCAGTTCTTCCAGGAGTAATTTTAGCTGCACCAAGATAACATCAAAGCAGTAATTGCTTGAATTTTCGACCTTTGTGATAAGCCATAATACATAGATGATAATACTTCTACTACATACTAAATATTCTTCCTAGGTAAAGTATTTGTGTGTTCTACACTAACTACTTCAACCTATTAATTTAAAATATATTTTCCGTTAAGACTTGTCCAAATTCTGAAAGTTTAGACAAAAGGTACTTGGTGTTAAACACATGACCACATTTCTCATAAAACTAAATATATGTCAAAGTGGAATGCTTGCATAATTTATGTATTTGTTATTATGATGAATTTTCTGTGACTTATCTCACTGTTAGATTAGAAAGTCCTGGCTCGCTTTAATAGCTTCTGTGTGGATAAGATTATAACAACAAGTAATCCCCCAAAATAGTGTTCTTTCTGTGGAGGCAGCTGTTTGTCTTATAAGCTCAGCTTTATGATAGTACTCACTGGTGTTTGCAGCTGTGTTCCTGTGAAATATGATGCAATTCTGATGGATAGGTGCAAGCAGCACAATTGTGGCTGTGAATTTTCGGATGCAGGCTGGTTATAAAACAACTGAACTACTGATATAAATGTCTCAATATTACGCATTGTGCTTGCATCGTTTCAGATAAGCTGTTTTTGAGAAAATTACCATATTATCTCTGCTTTGGAAAGAAGGGGATGTACATATGCTATGAATTTGTGTATGAATAAAATGTGTTTTCAATGTATTCAGGGGTTTTTTTATAGTTATGTTTCAAAATAATGTTTTATATTCCATATCCTTATTGCATTTTTATCATAAAGCATCACACAGAAACCCTCTTCAAAGTTCCTTCTTTGTACAGGTAATTCTGTCCTTGAGAAGATGGGAGACAGTGATCACAAATATTAACCGTATTGTTCAGTGCAGTAACTGAAACTTTAGGTGGAGTAGCGATAACGACTGTTAAAATTCCTCAATTGCATAATGCAGATTATAATTTGTTTTAGCGTTCTAAATTGTGAGAAACATATAGGAATGTCTTGAAAGTAAAACAGGGGTTTCTTTTTTCTTTTTTCTTTTTTTTTTCTCTATTACTATTTTAGAGACATATTCCTATGTATCTCCTTTGGTTGGTGCCTTTTTTTTGGCTCTGACTCCGATGGGGGTTGTCATAGCTGCCAAACACCCAGCTACCAGAACTGTTCTCCATTCAGGATGGGAGCCTGTTATAACTGCCATGGTTATAAGCAGGTAAGTCTCTTTGCCTTGCTTTGTTTTAATAGTTAAGAGTCTTGCTGTGTCTTACACATCTGAACACCTGATTATACTTCAAATGAAACATTTAAGGAGCCTCTAGAAAGTAGGGTGTGAATAAACTTCAGTCTTCCCAAAACAAGGAAGTTACAAAGTTAACTCATGGGTGGGAGTGAGTGGGGGAGCCAGCAGTAGCCTGTGGAAACAACTGAGCAGAAGTGTGCAGTGTCACATGAAGGAAATGGTGAGCTCTTCATCTCCTACGGCTTCCAATTAAGATTATACACTGACCTAAGAGACTATTTAATCCAATGAAAGTTACGAATCTTAAAAGCAGAGTGATTGGCTGAAATTCTATGGGTTTTTTTATACAAGAAGTCATTTTTAATATATAACTAACTATAGTGATGTTAGTCTGTAGCTGAGAATGAGGTGATGGGGCCAGGGGAAAGAAGAATTGAAAAGAAAATTGTGACTTCAAGATGTTCTAATATACATTACTAAAAAGATTTTTAAATATTATTGAATCTGCTTGCCTTATTCTAAATATTGTACTTTGGTTTTCAGTATTGGTGGCCTTATTCTGGACACAACTGTATCTGATCCTAATTTGGTTGGAATAGTTGTTTACACCCCAGTAATTAATGGTAAGACTGACAAAACTATGTGCTACTGTATATCGATTACGATACCTTGGTTTGGCAAATGTCTATTACAGTAAATTTCTGTTATGCTAATTAGGTTCTGATATATTGATTTCAAGTTTGGATTTTGATGTCAACAAGTTGTTTATTTGAACTCCTAAGGAATGCTTCCTGATCTTATGTGCCACAACCTTTAAAATATGTGAGAAGTAGGAACCTAAAATATGCATTAAGAAACTGAAAGTGTAAATATTGAAATAGTATATTCAAATATTAAATGATCAAATCTTGTATTGAAACAGTTATGACTGAGGAAAATGTTAGATAAAATTTTATTTCAAGCTCTTTTCTTATGAAAATCCAAGGACAAATTTTCAAAGTAGTAATTTACATGTAATGTACTTAGATACAGAAACTAATAGGGATGCTACAGGCAAGTAAACAGATTTCTCAGGACAATTGTGTATTGTTTCCCACGCTCAGAATGTACTTTCCAGGTGTGTAAGACTGTATTTGTGAAAGTTTGGTCCTTAAGTGTTCTATCTTCCAATAATAACAAGGCAAATTAGATAGTAACAGTTAATACCTTATTAGACTGATGCAGTTTAAAAATGCTTTTTTTTTCCTCTACAGTATCACAGAATTAATACATATTTAGTTTGCAATAATTATAGTCATGAGATCTGTTCCCACTGTACTACTGCCTAGCTCTTCTTTCCCCCTCCTGTATTACTCCATTTGATTTCTTGCATTATTTTGCACTTTTATGTATTACTGATTTTTATGTCATTTCTCCAATTACCAAGATGATACTGACTTCTAATTTTTCAGTTACGAAGTGGTTTTGACTTGGTCTTTGCAAATTCCATATGAGTATGTTCTATTCTGTTCTCTAAGCTATCAGTTAAATGAATTATGAACACTTGTTTTCCACCTTGGTAATAAAATGTTGGAATGGACACTGAGTTTTAATTTTGAACCACATTGCCCTGATATAATTAATTTTCCAGAGGGTGCTAATGGAAATGTAGCATGGAATAGCACCAAGACATTTTGCTAAGCTTTACTACAGTTGAGAGTTAGTGTATCTGTTGCTGTGACCATTAGGCAAGCTGTTCAGTTAGAGGAAGAAATCATATTGTTTTGACAGAAGCATGTCCTTGGCAAATTCATGTTAGCTCTTGTTTTGCAGCTTTCATATCTTATAGATGCTTATAAATTGTATTTCAAATAATTTGTTCTAATATTTATGCAGGAATATGAATTGCACTGATACAGGGATTCCCCAGATCATTCTTTTTACCCTTTTTAAAGATATATTCTCTGTTTTCCACATTACAGCCCTCTGGTATTCTCTAACCTCCAAGATAATCAGTTTGCAAAAACGATCACTGCTAATTCGTGGATTGCTTGTCTAGGTCTCTAAGGATACACTAAATTTAACTTACCCTCAAGCCCTAATACATGCCAACTTGTGATTGGATATCACCATTTTTATTTAGGCAGTAGACAAAAGGAACTGAGTATTTCAGTCTTCTGTAGAGAATGCTGTTTGTCATTCTTTCCCATTAAGATCCTATATTTCCTTTCTTCTTACTTCTGGATTTTCTCTGTAGACTCACTGACTCTACTGACTCAGTTATTCTAGATTTGCTACGTACAATGGATACAGGTCTCATGGATACACACCTTTCCTAAGGCCCCATGCTCCTTCCAGATGTTGCAATTATGATGGATGGTCTTTTAACCTGTAGTAGTTACGGACTGCTCGTGGAAGTGGAACTATGAATCCTATTCAAGGTCATTTTCTTTCACAGAAACTACCTGTGAAACATGGATTGCCTGTGTGTCTACATTTTGCCTTTTTAACATGTTTAGCTAGTTTAGCTAGTGATTGGACTTAAGTAAATAATTTTAATTGCTAAGAATGACAGCTTACTATAAACATGCCTCTAAAGAAAAGAGGCATGTTTATAGTTTGTTTCTTGTTTTCTTTCCTATGTTTATTAACAGAATTGAGGGAATGTGCATACATACTTTTGAACTATATAGAAAAAAAAACCACTAACCAAAAATTGTATGTAGCCTTGGATTATTAGCTAAAAAGTCAAAACACCCCTGAAGAATTAGGCAGGTGGAAGAGAGGGAAAGTTGGGGCTACTGGAGCAGACAGGGAGAGAAAGGGTCCTTCAAAAAGGCAGGGACGGCATGAGGAATACTTGTAGCTGACAGTCCCACAGTTGTCCTGTGGTGATTGTACCACCCACATTCCAAATACTGCTTTTCCATAAGAAGTTTTGTATTTTTAGACCTTTCTTAGCTTTTATCTGCCCCCTGCACTACTATGCAATGCCTGAGAACATTATTTTCCAAGCCATGCCAGGTGCCTTACTCTGGTGTTCATCTGGATTGTCCATGTTTAGTTCATGTTTTCCTGTTATGCATAAGGCAGTCTTTTCCCAGCTCTCAAAGTTTAAACTTCTTCAGTGACTAGTAATGGACCAACAGTGAGTAATTTATAGTCTTGTGTCCATATTTTCAGGACCTTTGCTATTATCCCAAACTCAAACTCTACATTATAAGAGAGAAACCTCATACCAAGCTCCATTTTGGAGCTCATAACAAGCTCAGAACAAGCCTAATAGGCTAAGACTGGAGTCTTGGTAACATAAGGTAAAGATAGACTAAGGCCCATGGCAGTGCTACAGGGCAGCAACAGAAGCACTTAGGGATTCTACTTTTCCCTCTTTCAAAAAAGAGCAGAGGAGAGCAATGTGTAAGTGTTGGATGTGCTAACCCCTTCAGCCCTCAGAATTCCAAGGATAGAGGCATTTCTACAGGAAAATATAGAGAAAATGAGTTCCTTGTAGAGGATGCAGAGTGGGTCTATTTTATGATACATCTCCTGGAAAAGGAAATTGTAGGTAGGTGATTTTTTAGGTTGCTGTTAGATTAGTCTCTCTTGGGTTTCATAATTCTACTGACACCTTTTGATATTGCTGGTCAGCATAGTGTAGTAAACTGGTTTAGGAAATCTTTCAGTTAAAAAAGCATACCTGTTGACACTCATTTACTGAAATAAAAGGTGTGCTAGACCACTTAACAGATGGCTTTTTAAATATTACTGTTGCAGAAAGCTTTCTCTAGCAATACTTTCCCGACCTTGGAATTCTCATTGTAAGCCTAAGTTACGAAAAGAACTGAGGGTTTTCTCCTCAAAATGCTTTTCAAGTGTGTTTTGTTTTCCCTTACCTTTAAGTTCGTTGCTCCTATGGCACAGAAAATCTGCAAGAAACCAGGGAAACCTGAAAGAAATATTGTAACCTATTGGGATTGTGTCCACCCAAAATTTGAGGACAATATAAATTTGTCCAGGATTTCAGGTTGTCACTGCTGTGTTTTTTTTCAGTGCTAGTTGCCATATCTTCAAAGCCCAAACAGTATGCACTGCAGAGCTGTCAGGTGTTCGGCTTCCTGGATACGCCACTAAGTAGCTTTCAACCTGGTCCTGTCTAGAGGGTTTGCGTATTCTTAAATGTGAGACAAGTTACTTTCATCACATATGTTATAGCATGGAGCCATAAATCATTCGGTTTCAGAAATATTGGTCTGGAATTTGAGCAACCTCAAAGGTTCCTACCTCTATTAACAATAACTGCAAATATTTGCCAAGAATATTAAAGTAGTTCTTAAGCAGACAGACATTTATAGTCAACTTTACTGCTGGTGGCCAGAAGTATTTCACAACCACTTTTCCATTTTTCCCGTTAAACACATTTTTCAAGATAAATAATTATTTTTAATTCCATGGTTGGTTGGGTTAAATTGTAACGCTGCTTTTTAAAAACAAATAAATCACTTTGTGGTTTCAGCTGTTGTGGTACTTATAAGCTACTTGAAATTTAAATGTTTGTGTTTGATGTACAGAAGTTCTGAATAAAGTAACTAAGCCCAAGCGTGGCTGTGCTTCAGCCTGGATACTCAAGTTGATCTTTAGGTTTTCTAATGAATGAGATGGCTAAAATTTGCAAATCCTCTTACAGCATCACAGTGTGTTGATTTTGGCTTAGGAATTGCAATTTGCAAGTAACCAAGTTCCTTTTGTGCAGAAAAAAGATAATGCTTTGAACAATTATATGCTTCTGAATATGCAGCAGAAATGAATGAAGGTGCAATTACCAGATAGAGCCACTTCTCCATTTTCATTGTAAGCTTAGACAAAATATTGTGCCATATCTTCTAGGTATTTGCATTTCAGGAGTTACTACATAATAACCAACATGTTGGTAGACTTTACCCCATTTGCACACATCTCGTAGAATGGAGTTTCTGCAAATTAATTTTGAAAACACCTGAAAATCAAAAATGCTTTACAGGATTTATGTAGAAAAACTTGCCTTTGCAGATGATTTGAAGCAATCCTCTTCAATGGTGACACAAACCTGTTGTAGTGTTTCTTACTCTTTGACTGTACATACTGTAAGAGCGTTTGATGTCTGGAGGGAATAAATTTAGAGTAAGGAATATGAGAAACCCATATGAGAAAACTTAAAACTTCCTGTATATCCATTGTCTGGGAGATGAAAGTTAATCTTATGTAATATATTCCCCAAACCACACCTTTTTGTTTGGTAGGATAAATAGAATGACAGACTTCCAGGTTTTTCAGAGAGCTTTTTCTGTAAATTGTTTTGGAGAATATGTAAAGAAAATACCCAGAAACCATTCCTTCTCAAAGAAAAAAAAAAAAAAAAGAGAAAAGAAAAAAAGAGGCATTTTAAAAATAACTATATATTTTAGTCTCTAATGATGTAGTTGTAGGTTTCGTACAACAGAGTAGTGCCTTGATTAGAAGGTAACCAATGTCTCAGACAGTTGAGCATTTGAAATTTTTCTCCGTAAATTGCAAGGGAAAGCATTAGAGTACCTGTATGGTAGTAGAGCAGTTTGGCTGAGTTACAAATTAATTTTTTCGCATCCTGAGTTGGAGTGTGTGATAGTCTCAGAAGGCACTTACATTGTATGAGAACTTTATAATTCAGTCTTTATTTTGGCAGGAAAAATGAGGAGGAATTTGTTTTTGGGTATTTACTTCTGACACATTACTGAGTGATGGTTTTACTCCTTTTTAGTTGCTAACCTGTACATGTAAATCTGCATATCTATGCTATTATAGACATGTGTTCTTTCTTTAAGCCTTACAGATTTTTTTTAGAAGATTTCAGTAATCGTTAGTATTCACACTACAGTTATATTGAGAATATTTTCAGTTTTTGACAGTCAAGAAGCAATTTTTTATTAGGCATAGGAAAGAAATGGTTTATGAGTCAAATCAAGCATAGAACGCAGTAGTTCGCATATATAGTTTTGTCTTGAAGATTTCTCTTAAAAAACATCCATATGTGAAACGCTAATTGTTTCCAACTGTTTTCCCTCAAACATTTTTAAGTATTAAAAGAAGTGCTACAAAGCAAAAAGGAAGATAGGAGAAATATAAATTAAAAAAACCCAACAACACAAAAAGGTAGCTGGTTAAACTACCCTTCTCATGTAATTATTTCATTTGCAGAAAACATGATTTTTTGAAGTTAGTGGTAGAGAGGTCAGGGCAAAAATTGGCCTTGCATTTTCTGAAGATACCATTGTTCAATAATTTAGAGCTTTTGGTCACTATCGTAATGGAGATTCTTCTCCTTCCTTTTCATTTCATTGTTACAATACAAATGACATCCAAAAGCAAGTTATTGTTGAACTCCAAAAAGACTAATTGGCAAAAATGACTGTTTTGAACTATAGATTGTCCTCAGGAGTGCACAAAAGTTGAATCTTTTTGCCTTCCTTCTCTTGATAGATTTACAAGAAAAATCAGCTTGGGAATTATGTTGGCCTAATTTTCCACTTATCTGGATATTAATTGATTTTAGTCCCGTTGCACAAACTCTGTTATAGGTGCTTGGGAACAGCACAGTGTTCTGTGGCTGATTAATCTTTCTCCATAGAAATGGATTTCTGAAAATCTTTAATCTCCATGAATTGATATGCATATGGTTTGCTGATTCTACACAATTTGTGTGCCCCATCATGCATCTATTTTTTATTTCTTGTGAACAGTTATGGCACTGGCCGTTGAAGCTGAATATATAGTTTATCTTGTGGTCTTAGTACTTTCATAGGAGGCAGTTTTCTGCAGGAACCCTTCTTCATTATATGTATTTAAGAAAAAAGAAAAGAAGACTAAGAATAAATAAGATAGTTTAATACTGCTTTGGAGAATTGCACTTGCCTGTTGTACAGTTCTCCCCTGGTGCTAAATGAGTACATTAAAGCAGATTTTTTACTGATTAGTAATAACTTAATTCTTCTTTTTTTCTGGAATCCCTGATTAGAGATTCTGGATCTGAGCTTCAAAAACACTGAACATTCATTGGTACAAATGAAGTAATTGAAAAATCTCCTTTAAATATGTAAACATTTTTGGAAAAAGCCCACTTGAATGTTTTACATTGCGTATCCAAAACTGAGAATGCTCTTTGCAGATAGTACAAAAATATCACTTGACAGGTATATTTTAAAAATAATGTTTGTAAACATTCAGATTTATAGACAAGCACCACTGAAAAGGAAAAAAAAGAAACTAGTAAGTTTCTGTGACATTCAAGCTTTGAATAGCGGATGCTAAATAAGACTGTTAGGTATTCATTACATGCTAAGGAGAAAGCAAAATATCAAAGTGATGTGTATTTAGACAATACTTTGTGGCACTGAATTAGAGATACGAGAGGAAGAATAGTAGTACTATTATTCAACTTGGACAGTCTGCTTATAGGAGGTTGTCCAGTACTGTGTCCAGTAGGGTTTTGAATATCTCTGCAGATGGCGACTCCATAATCTCTCTGGGCAACCTGTTCCAGTGTCTGACTACCCTCACCATAAAAAAAAACATGTGGAAAGGGTAGTGTTCAGAGGGAATATCATGTCTTCCAGGACCTCCATGTTTTCCTCTGCAGAGCTGCTTTCCAAATGGTCAATTCCCAGCCTGTGCTGGTGCATGGAGTTATTCTTACCCAGATGCAAGACTCCATGTTTCTTTTTGTTGAACTTCATGAGATTCTCCAGCCTATCCAGTACCCTCTGAATGGTGGGACGACCCTCTGGTTTATCAATCAGCCACTCCTCCTGATTTTCCCTGGAAAATTTTACCCTGTTTTATCAAAACATGCACTACAAGATCTGAGGAGAAAAACAGCCTGGTGTGTTATGCGGAGCATTGGAGGATCTCATATGACTCTGCATCAGCAAGACCCATCCAACTTCCCTTAATTTCTGGCTTTTAACTTACAATGAGGGTTATGAAACACAGATTTGCTTTGAAATATTCTTTAAGGTGCATTAATACAAAGTATTTCAATGTGGGTTTCTGAATAGCACGGTTACTTCTATTATTAGAAAAAAGTCCTTTTTCCAGACGAGGATTAATAGAATGACACCCACAGGCCTATTTACAAATATGTGACATGATTTTGGCACTACTTCGAATATGGTTTTCTGTGCTTGTTAGACAAAAAAAAAAAGAACGGTGATAACAATTTTCAGAAGTAGTATTCTTGCTTAGCCCTTAACAGGCTTGATAGAATGATGGGGTTTTCAATATTCTTTTCTTGTTGTAAGTCGGCCTGACATCCGTCACACTGTAGCAGACAATGTCTTGTCTGCGTATTGACAAAGTAGCACTTTCAAAGTTAAACAAATCTGCTGTTCTGAGAGGAATGCAGTAACAGTTGCAGGAATTTACTTTGGAAAGTAACTGTTTTCCTCTGTGTTGTAGTTCTCATGAGAATGAAAAGAAGCCAACAAAGTTAGTCTTTATTATAAAGCATTTGCTACGATGACTACAATAGTGTTTTCCAGGAAAAAAAAAAAATCTAACTTAAATGTTCATGGAAATAGTCCTTATAAATGTTTACAGAGATTTTCCTAATAGGAGCAGCTACAGAGCACCTGATCATTTTATGCATTCAGAAGATGCTAAGCATCAGTTTTGTATATTGACATCTTGTCAACCTACACAGTTTTCTGTTTTCTACTTCGTGTAGGGACCTGATTAGTCTGATACTGAGAGAACTTCACATGCACAGTAACTGCTGTTACAAAACAAACTCAGTATCTCTGTACATGTTGACATGATTCATTGAATGCTAGCACAGCTTTATACAAGTCATTCTAAGTCCAACAGAATAATGAAACTTGATTCTGTACTGATTTATATCCTGAGATTTTAGAGCCCTTTTGATCTCCGGTGTTCCTTATGGCCTCGTGTCCACAATACCTCCTACTCACAACATTCTCCCCATTCTCCCTCTGCTTTCCACAACATCATCGTTCCTCTTCTGTATCACTGAACTACTGTTTGAGCAAAAGGCATTGTGCCCAGGTCCAAACTAGGTGCTGGCTGGCCAGCTGGGATTGCTTCTGCTATTAACTCTACAGCTCCTGTTACTGCCTTTGTTGCACTGAGGGCACAGGTTCGAATATTTCTCTATTTAGTCACTGTTTCCTTTTTGTTAGCTTGTTTAACCATACTTGGAGGTAGTTAGTATTTCTATCCTTGTGTGAGGTGTGGCTGAAATTGGCCCAAAAATAATTAGAAGGAAGAACTGGTAGATGAATGGACAGAACTGAAAGACAGTGTGACTGCTGCTGGCCATCACTGTGTTGGCTGGTTGAAACTGAGCAGTATGGATGGATTCGAGAAGCTTTTTACACTTCAGTACACCTGCCTATCTTCTGAGTTACAAGTATGCCACTTACACTAGATTATTGACACTCAGACCAAATAAAATTTAAAATAATTTTGCTTAATATATGAGTATTTCTTTTCTAGTTAGCTAAGACAGATGTGTATGTTCAACTTAGCTGTAATTAAAATAGAAAAGAGAATGTTACAGTGCTTGTAATCACACTCCACATTGGCTGTTTTGGTTCGTGTGACAGCTTCCTTTGCAGAGCAGATATCATCTCTTTTTACCAGCATCTCATAGCTGGCCAGTTTGTTTTAGAATCACTTTTAATACTTTCCAATCATTGTTCTTTTTAGAGTGCACTGTCAGCAAGTTTGCTGATGATATGAAGCTGGGAGGAGTGGCTGACACGCCAGAAGGCTGTGCTGCCATCCAGCGAGACCTGGACAGGCTGGAGAGCTGGGCAGAGAAAAACTTAATGAAGTATAACAAGGGCAAGTGTAGGGTGTTGCATCTGGGCAGGAATAACCCCAGGTTCCAGTATAGGCTGGGGACAGACCTGTTGAAGAGCAGTGTAGGGGAAAGGGATCTGGGAGTCCTGGTGGACAGCAGGATGACCATGAGCCAGCACTGTGCCCTTGTGGCCAGGAAGGCCAATGGCATCCTGGGGTGCATTAGGAGGGGGGTGGTTAGTAGGTCAAGAGAGGTTCTCCTCCCCCTCTACTCTGCCTTGGTGAGGCCGCATCTGGAATATTGTGTCCAGTTCTGGGCCCCACAGTTCAAGAAGGATAGGGAACTGCTAGAGAGAGTCCAGCGTAGAGCCACCAAGATGATTAAGGGAGTGGAGCATCTCCCTTATGAGGAAAGGCTGAGGGAGCTGGGTCTCTTTAGCTTGGAGAAGAGGAGATTGAGGGGAGACCTCATTAATGTTTATAAATATGTTAAGGGCGAATGTCACGAGGATGGAGCCAGGCTCTTCTCAGTGATGCCCAATGACAGGACAAGGGGTAATGGGTGCAAGCTGGAACACAGGAGGTTCTGCTTAAACTTTAGAAGGAACTTCTTTACAGTAAGGGTGACAGAGCACTGGAACAGGCTGCCCAGGGAGGTTGTGGGGTCTCCTTCTCTGGAGACATTCAAGACCCGCCTGGACGCCTTTCTGTGAGATGTCATTTAGGTTCCTGCTCTGGCAGGGGGATTGGACTTGATGATCCTTCGAGGTCCCTTCCAATCCCTAACATTCTGTGATTCTGTGATTCTGTGATCTACATGCACAGCAGGGCTTGGGACATACTTTCTCTGCTTATAAAAGAAAAAAAGTTTGTAATCAATAGCTATCCTTCAAAGTATTGGCGACCAATCTTACACCTTCTCTCATAGTCTTGTCAATGTCTGTGTTGTCCAGACAGGTTTTTTTATTGCCATTTCAAATGGGCAAATTCCCTTTTTCCATTAGTCTTTTCTCTCACTTGTTTTCCCTTGTTATTAATTAGAGAGAGAGATCCAGATCATCTATCATATATTTCTAATTGTCTGAATTTGTTGAAATAGACAATTATCAGTCACAAGAGGAAATTGCACACATCCTAGGAAATACTTTGAATCTAGGAGGTTTTGTGCCAGGCTGGTTTACAGTTGCATTGCTACAAAGCTCAACATACTTTGAAACAAACAGCCCTGTTTATGTCTATCACTTGTTTCTTCTGGTAGTGCTATAAGAGATATGAATAGTGAGAGGAGAGTTTACTAGGGCTGGGTTTTTTTAATATTATTTTGGATATATCAGTTGTTGCAGTTGTTAGTCTGCTTGTAATTACTCAGATTGCTTTTATCCCCTCTTTTTTTAAGCAGAAACTGCTTCATATTTTCTAGTCGTATGGCAGCATCCCCATCTTTGTAGCTCTATTAAGAAGCAGTTTTACATAACAGCTTCTTCATAATTCAGTCACAGAAATTACTTGATCCCCATCCAAATGTAGTGCATTGATCCTTATTTTTTCTACCTCCCTTTCCACTCCTTATTCTTATTAGTCAGAAATCTCTGTTGTATTGTTCTCAATCAAAGGATGTACTTAAATTGTTTTAAGTCTGTTTAAACCTCTTTTGTCATTTAGATAAATCTCTTATTTTACATCTCTTTCTGTTCCTTGTCTGAAAAATGGTACTGTTATTTTTTTATTTTTTTTTTCAAACTCTGACTCAAGCTTTTTGTGGTTCATATTTTGTGTCTATATGTCCTCACTCGGAAGATGCAGGTAAGTTGATGACCGGTCTTTTCTTCCAGCTCCACATTTTTTTCTAATACCTCATTTCCTGATTTGTATTTGAAGCTTTTTGCTAAAAAGTCCTGCTTCCTTTTGAAGTTCAGCCATTAACTGTCTTTAAGCAGTGGTGA
Source organism: Baryphthengus martii (assembly GCA_013396935.1). NCBI lineage: Eukaryota > Metazoa > Chordata > Aves > Coraciiformes > Momotidae > Baryphthengus > Baryphthengus martii. The sequence continues at coordinate 173,861 of VWZK01013831.1, forward strand.
AGCAGGGAAGCTTCTTTGAGTTCTCAGTTTTAGATCTTTGTCCTAACCGCTCCATTGTAACCAAACGGTGTCTTCTGATGACCATAGATATTTGTTCTGTTACCTAGCACCCTGTCCAGTCACGTCCTGAAAACCTACAGTGAAGGGGATTCCACCACATCCCTAGGGTGGCCATTCCAGTGAATGACTGCTCTCATTTAAAAAAAAATAAATTAATTCTTATATTGAGATAAAAGCTCTTCTGATTCAACTTGTACTTATTGCCCCTTGTCCTCTCCATATGGCTTCTTGTGAAAAGAGACCCTCCATTCTCTTTGTAGCTGTCCTTTAAGTACTGGAAAACTGTGATATCTTCTCTGAGTCTTTTCTTCTCCAGGGAGAAATGACTTAACTCCCTCAGTTTTTCCTTTCAGAGCACGTTCTTCAGCCCTTAGATTATCTTCATGGCTCTCCTTTCGACCTTCTCCAGTCTGTCCATATTTTTCTTTAATTGTGGAGACCAGAACTGGACACATGACTTCAGGTGCGGCCTAACAAGCGCTAGGTAGAGTGGGTTGATCAAATCTCTCTCTCTGCCAGCAATGCTCCTGATTTGCCTTCATTACTGCAGCGGAGCACTGCTAATTCATGTTCATCTTGTCCACCAGGACCCCAGGTCCCTTTTAGCAAGGTGCTCCCCAGCCACACAGATCCTAGACTTAGCGGTCTCTTTGGTCATGTCGTCCCAGGTCCAGGGCTTTGCGCTTGTCTTTGTTAAACTTCATATTCCTCCAGCTTGTCCAGGACTCTCTTTAAGATGGCCCTCCCTTCTGACCTGTCCATCTCACCACTCAGTTTAGTGTCATCAGCAAACTTGGTAAGGGTGCTTTCGATCCCATCATCCAGGTTAATTAATGAAGATGTTGAACAATGTGGGGCCCAGTATCAATCCGTTGGGAACCCCACTCGTGACAGGCTGCCAACCTCCTCTAAAAAACATTGATCACCACCATCATTGATCATGAGTGTGACCTGTTAGCCAATTTCCTACCCATCTCGCACCCAGTCAATAACTTGCCAGTTTGTGTAGGAAGAAGCTGTGAGAAACTGTCAAATGTTCTGCTGAGACAGGTGTGACATTTGCCCTCTTCCAATTGTCAGAGATATCCCCCGACCTACACAGCTTTTCAAAGATTTTAGACAGTGGCCTTGTAACACTGCCACCTGCTTTTCTTCACATCCTAGGGTGGTTTGTTTCAAAGAATGAGAAGTATCATCAACAGTTGTCACAGAGAAGGTAGAATCTCCATCACTCCAATTCTTTTAAAAATCAGTTATTCAGACACTTGTCCTTTCAGCTTGAATGATGAATAGCAGAAGATGGTAATTAATCCTGCTCTGTGGCAAAGGGGACTGGATAGATTGGCTCATGAAGTCTTCTCCAGCCCTGTGATTGTGTGTGTGGAATCTGCACTTATGCTTGTGGTAGTGAATGCCTCTGCTTTGTGTTACTTATACTTGTCTCAATACTGACCTAGGAAGGTAATCCAGCAGTGGCACAACTATGTACTACTAGTTCCAAGAGGAACTAGTCCATCAGAAAGCATCAGATTCAGGCTTTGAGAGGAATCATTTGCTCTTATAATGAATTAAAACTGATCTCCAAACATCCAGATTTCTAGTTTGGATATTCCAAATATCCAGGGATACACTAAATTGGAGCCCAAGTGTTTTTACTTATTTTAATAAGGTCTTAGCCTGCCTATAACTAATACACATTCTAAAGATGTTTGTCTTTTTAACTTTTGTATATAGGGGACTGTGGTAAACAGGAAGTTAGTAAATTTGCAAACATATTATCTACTAGAGGAAAAAAAAGAGTTGAAAGTTTACCACTTGTTCCCTTTTGTATTTCAGGTATTGGTGGTAATCTAGTAGCTATTCAAGCTAGCAGAATTTCTACCTACCTCCATTTACACAGCATACCTGGAGAGCTGCCAGAAGAAGCCAAGGGTTGCTATTATCCATGCAGAACCTATTATGGCACAGGTATGTATTAGTCAGTTAATTGTTAAAACTGCTGTCTCTTGTCTCCTCTTCCCCTCCCATCCCCATCTGCTAGACTGGTGGTACCACCAGTGAGAAATGGCAACAAACTGAACTTGTTGCATGCAATTCGAAAGCAGCAAAGGCTCGGCAGTTTCCTTTGCCTGCAGCTGTCTGCCTGTGAGAATCACAAGGAACTACCTTCAGGAGGCGATGTGTGGGGAGGAACACAGAGAAAGGTGTAACCCTGGCAAGGGTTGAAGAGAGGGTCTGATGAGGCAGGACACTATGATGCCCACTCAGAACGATTTCAACCTTCATATTTTCTTAGCTTGTTTACCTTCTCCTAACCTTTATCATTTAACTCCAGAAGTTCAAACTAATTTCCTGTTAGGATCAAACTTCATATCTAACATTATTACTGAACCTAGTCCTTGCTTTCCACTTACCATTTGTCATTTTCTTTCTAGATTCTTGCTTCACAGCTTATTCCTCCCTTGTATTTCTCCCTTTCCTCTTAACGTAGTAACTGTGGTGAAAAGTGGTTTGTCAACAGCATGCATTAAACTTTCATATTTATGAAATTAATTGGAACATGTGAGAAAATTATAAAAGTGGAGTCACTTTTTAGAAATAAAAGGTACTTATGAGGATGTCTTGAATATGATGTTCAAAACATTCTCTTTCCTGGGAAGGCTTTAGGAAGTCATTTCAGCTTCAAAAAAAGTAGATGGTATTACATGAGTACAGAATGAAATGAGACAGTTTGCACTGTCTTCTGGAAGGACCCTGCTTAACTTTTCTGGCAGGCACCAGAAGTGGCTTCTTTTCCCTCCTGTGAAAATTCTCAAGGAATCTTTTGGCAGAAAATAATGCCTGCTGTCCCACAACAGTCAATGCTGTGGAATTTCAAAATGGTTTTTAATATAAAAATGAATTTTAAAAAAATCTGATTTAGTAATTGAAGAGCTTAACTGAATTTTGGATTTTTATTTTTTTTTATTATAGGAGTAAATAACAAATCAGCTCAAGTTCTGCTTCTTTTGGTGATTCCTGGGCACCTAATTTTCTTGTATACTATCCACTTAATGAAAAGCGGCCACACTTCCTTAACTCCTATCTTTATAGCAGTATATTTGTTTGCAGCTCTACTACAGGTAAGAACAAGTACAACTTGAAAATGCTTGTATAAAATCAAGTTCTTGAAGAAAACTGTGGTTTACCTGATTTCTGAAATCTCATTCAAGTACAGGGAGGCATGGGTTAATACAGGCTTCCAGCACAATTTTGAAGTAGCTGATTATCTCCACATGTATACAGCTTACGCGGGTGTATCTGTGTTGTGAGTGCTTCTCAGAAGACATCTGACTGTGTAATTTCCTAGTCATGCATCTTGCGCTCTATCTTTCATATTCTTATTGGAACTATTACATCTAAAACCTCCATCACTTTAATGAACTAGAGAGGAGATAGAAAAAAAGGAAAAGTAGCGTTTGTGAATAATGAATACATCAAGGAAAACTCTCTCAAAAAAATCTCCTAAAGTGGTTCACGTTACTGTTTTAGTTAACATAGTCAAATAAGCAGTAGATGAGAATGTTACGGCTTGCTTGCTGCGTACTTAATATTTATTAAAATTGAAATTAATCTGACAACTATCACTGTACAAGAATTGTCAAACACTGTTACCCTATTTTGGCTGGTCTTAACAAGTAGTCTGTTCATACCCAGCAGGGGCAGTTTTTGAAAGATGCCTTTTGAAATAGCAATAGCTTAAAGTGAAATAATTTTACTTTGAGAAATCAGTAATACATAATAAAATGTTTTTATTAAATCCACTGCCAATTTTTATCTAAAACCTGGCTGAATTAACTATAATGTCTCATTGTACTTTAAAACCAATAATTGACTCTTCATGTTACACAATAAAAATACAGTTGTAATATCCCTAAATTAAATATACATACTGCCTCTAGAAATCACCAATTTAGTTTTTAAATGCAAACAACATTATAATCAGTCAGTCCTTAACAAAAAATGTTTTGATTTTTAATGTTCTGAATTGTCTTTCTGTGTTTATCACACTACTGTTTCAAGAAGGATAGATTTTGGAAACCATTAGTATTTTAATTTCATATGAGAATTCTCTATTTTTTTGGTAGAATATAACTGTTAATGTTCCAACCTTTGCAAGTAAGAATATGATACTAAAAGTTATAAATTACTTTTCATGTTTCGCTTATGTAATATTCCTAGTTTCCAGCCTTATCACTTGCTTTATAACTTATTTTCCAGAGGAAATGATGCCATTACTTCATTCTGTCTGTCCTGTCTAACAATTTTCGAATCCTTTGGCCCATTTCAGTCAAGTTTTTCTAAGTCTCAACTCTCTCAGTGATACCAAGTTCCTATAAGCTTAATAAAAACAGGTTGGGGAAAGAATCCCTGTTAATGCCTCTGCTGAAGGTAAGACTACAGTGTGATTTCAGCCAGTATTAGACTTCAGAGATTTCACATGGGAATCAACCAGAATTCATAAATCCACGTGAAATCCATGCAGTCCTCCTGCTCACAGAACTGCAATTGTAGTATATTTAGGGGTACAAACTTTTTCTTCAGCAACAGAGGACAGGGTAGGATGTGAGAAATGCAGAAGTTCAGCTCAAAACCAGGTTAAAGCATTAGGGCAGGACACAGTAATTAAGACCCAGCATTGGCACCTATACACATGTAAAGTTGTTTTTTATAAATTCAAGGTCTGATTAGAGTATTTGGTTTTGCAGTCGTGCATCTCCATTGCACCCCGTAAGATGTACACTCCACACCTCATTTTCTGATTTTTTCACCTATGAGGCAGACGTAAAGCTTTTTTTTTTGGTTTTTTTTCCTCCCTCCTTTTTATAGAGTATTTTTTCCTCTTTATCTTCTGTCTTTACCCACTACGGGCAGTTTGAGATATATTTGCTTTGAAACTGAGGTACAATGTTGAACACTAGAGCTTCTCATGGGTCTTCACAAATTTACGATTTGGAACCCCATGTTTTCTAACATGTTCTGAAAATGTTTAATAGATTATTTTCCTCATTTTAATTATTCTGGCATTTTTCTGGTAGTGGTTATTGTTATTTTGCATACCTCTAATTAGACCAGATTTAAAATTTTCAGGGAGATAGTTCTTGTTTTAACTCTTGGATGTTGAACGTGTTTTATTGACCTGTAGATCTGAAGCACTTCCCTACTGCAGCTGTGTGCTTTTAAGTTTCTCCTTTCTCAAAGAAAACACTTGAATATTTGTACTCATTCCTTTTCCCTCTTTTCAGTGACGTCATCTATGCACCTGGGTATAGTAAAGAACAGTTTTGAAGCTGCCATTTCTTTTGGCATAAGTCAAAATCTTCTGATCTCATTTTTTCCAGAATTCTTTTATATTTTTGTCCCCCCAATAAGAACTTTTCCAGTTCTGCTGTAAAACTGAAAAACCACACAGCTAATAATTGTCATTTTAATTATCAACAAAACAAACCCTTTGACAGTCTTTTGAGCAGTGAGAGATCTGCATTCTAGGCAGGACTATGCGTTTATTTTCACTTTGTGTGAAAGGCATATGAAAACGGATGTCAAAAGTTACAAGACTGCTTGCAGGGTATATCTTTTATGTTTGAGGTGGTAGATGATAATTTAATGGAACAGTGATAACTAAATGTAAGAGTTAATTATGATCAGTCCTCTGTTTGAAGAGGTTTGATATTGCTACTTTGCCCATTCCAATTCCAATGAGCTGAGGGGCAGAAAGGGTAGCTGGATAATGATTATGACAATATTCCACCTATTTACATTTTTTTCCACTGTGTCAAAAAATTAATGTTAAATTAAAAAACAACAGCAACAGAGTGAATTTTCTATCTTTAAAATTCAAGTGACTATTTTAAGATGTTAAATTCTTTAATGACATATTTTACAGTGAATGGACCAAAATAGATTGTTAATTAACTCTAAATTGGTTTATTATCTGATTGTCCAGCTCTGTATTTGTTTAAAATGGAGAGGAAGGGGTTAGAGAACTGACAAAAGTAGAACTGGAATGTTACAGCACGATGAAAAAAAATGAGGAAATGTGAATACAAAACCTGACTTATAGATTTTTCACTTCTTCACAGCTTGTGCAATTCCACATTAACTCTACAGTAAATTTGTAACATATATATGAATTCTATTTGGCATTTTAACAAGACTTCTTCAGATTGCCTGTAAACTTCAATATTCTTCTTCCCAAAGTGATAAAATGGAATTTATTTGCATTGCAATCTCTATACAATATTACTGAATTTCCAATCAGATAGTTAATTTAGTTTTCATCCAATTCTGACACTTACATTGTATGATTTTTTTTTTGATTTTTTTTTTATCACTCATGCCTACCAGCTTTTCTCCTCTCTTCTCCCTACCTGTTCTTAGATATTGTCTCCCTAGCATGTTGTTTAATTGAAATATTTATGGGAAATAAGTCATTAATATGACATGATAGACATTAACAATATTATTTAGTTATTTTTGACCAAAAATATTCTATGTAGTAAAACACAGTACAGATTCGTTGAGTATGTAGTTGTTTCCTAAACTCATTAAATTAAGATATTTTAAATGAGTAGCCAGTGTTGTGATCAGCATTCTGTCTAATTCTCTATGAACAAAACAGTTCTGAGTTTCTACATGTAAAAAAAACCAGAAAGTATTTTCTTTTCTTTTATTTTAATTTTCCTACCTTTAATAGTACAATTGTTTCTGTTTTTTAAATAAATACATATTCTTGAAATGTTCTTCAATTAAATTGATAAATTGGTTGTATTGAAATCCAAGGCTGTACTCCCTTTAACTTTAGCGGTGCACGGATTTCAGAATTATATTTTCATTAAGGTGAGGAAAACTACCAGAATATTTATATTAATCTGCATTCAACTAGAACTTTTAGGCTTGAGTTCAAAAGGTCTGAATGAGATCTGTAGTGAAGAGTCTGTTTGGTATTTATGAATGACTGCACCAGAGGAAATATATATTATGAGGAAGATATACCCTGTAAATATGTAGGGTACTTCACATCATGCAGTGCATGATGTCTGGGCAAGCCAATGTGTGCTAATGAAAACTAGTATATTGGTTTTAAATGTGCTTTGCATTTGGTGAGTGGCCTCTATTTAAGAGGAATAGTCACTTGAAAGTGTTACACACAAGCACCTACCACTATGCTCCACACAATTGCAATCTGATGTTTGACAATCAAATTGTTAAGTCTATGAATTGAAAAACAGTCTTCCTCTTACATCTCACAAAGGCACAAGTATTTTTTAACTGTATGAGGCTATACACTGAGCAAAATTTCTTCCTCTGTCTTGTCAACATGCAGTAGAATGAGAGCAGCATTGGAATTGGCAGGCCATCAGTCCTGGCACAGGGCTCTGAGCATTCAAAGGCGACCTCTGTTCTGCATGTTCTCACTGAGACAGTAAAACGCCCTCTAATGAATTTTCACACCTCCTGTCCAAATCTGAGCACAGAGCTATGTTAAAGACTTGGAGAATAAACAAACAATAGGAGATTCCCAGAGCTATTATCGAGCAAATAAGTAATTTCAAAATGCAGTCCTCCTGATCCAGTGAAGGTCAGATGTGTAATGCCATGAAGTAACTTTTGCAGTGCTTCGGGGCTCTTCGTGGCAATAGAAGCCAAGAATTCAGCAGTGCTCCTAAAGCTTGGATTTCTCACTAGTGTGAGGCTTCTAGTGACAGTATGGGACTCTTCAATGTGGAAATATAACTCCTGGGGTATACTGTACATCACAGTGAAATAAGGAAGGTTGTGTTTATAGAGAAAACATTGATGCATTTTAAATACTGCTTTTTCCTGTAGGAAGGGTTGCTTCCAAAATGTAGAGTGCATAACTGCTAAAGAGACTACATGACTTGAGGAGATGTGGAAGCTAAGGTCCAAACCTGGGCAGTTCTGCATGTTCCATGCTTTCTCATTGCAGCGTGAGAAGTAGACTTTCCAGATTCATTGGGTTCTAAATGTGGGTATAATCCACTCTTTCGTTTCCAGGAATGTTGTTTATGGTAGAATCCTGGCTCCTACCGAGTCATTAGCAGGGATATATCATATTTGCCTCCAGAAAGCTGAGCTCAATGTGCTGATGTACGTAGCGTGGCGCACTGAGTTATGCTACAGCTAGGGCAGGTTGAGCATACCTGAGCACTTAATGTTCTGAATTGCAATCCTCATTGAGATAGCTGACAAAGAGCCTGTAATTAGGACTGTATTTGTCAAACCAGGGTATGTGGCAAAGCTACAAAGAAATGAAGAAGATAGTCTGAGGAATTTGGATTCAAATTGAACTGAAAAAGAAGTTCCTTCCTGCAAAATTACATCAATATAATCAAGCTGATTTAGAAACAACTTCAGTTGAAATGGTACCCTCATTTTTTTACATAGATGAGGTTTTAGTCTTACATAAATGTGTGCTATTCTGTCTGGGTACTTGGATACCGTAGCGTAGGTAGTATCACTTAGCTACAACACAAACAGCAGCTAGCAGCAAGAAAGAACTTGCTGTTCAGTGGTTTCTTTGCAGCCAGACATGGAAGGAAATCTCTGTGTGTTTGGAGGAAAAAGTGACTTATTTCCCCTGGACACGATACACACCAAATATGCTACCTGAGAAGACAGTAGAGAAAATTTTATTTTGAAAAATATATGTAGACCCTATTCTGAGAGTTCACCGACTACAGAATTCTGGCTGAAGGCAATGGGAATTCAGCAAGTAAGTTCAGTGTAGATCTATTATGAGTGCTTTACAATTATTGCTTAGTTTCACATGGAGAAGTCAAAAGTCATTTAAAATCTGAGAAATGTAATATATAATTTAAAACTTAATTTAATGAAAAGTCAAAACCATTAGAAGACCTAAACATAAATCTGGTAAGAATGATGTCAGAGACAGGACAAAGTAATCTTTACAGGTCCTTAATTGAGGGGTTTCAACTGTAATTTGAAAAACAAAACAAAACAAACCAACAAACTTCCCTTTGAATTTCATGGATTTTTAAGAGTTCTTATGCACTAATTACCAGATCTTGTCATATTTAAATTACAGATTAATTTTGAGTCAATATGAATTTGAGAGTAAAGGAGAATTAAAATACATTTGAAAAGAGGTTACCACAGTTTATCTGCGTCTGTGTTTTCTCTCTAAAGTAACAGAAATAAACTATGGAAACAATTTAAGGTGAATAAGCAGTACTAGCAACATGCAAGATACCTTGTCCGAGGTGTGCTACATAAACTGTTAAAAGATCTTGATTCTGTAAACTAAACTCACAGTTGAATTTTGATAATGTCTGTGTGAAATAGCATATGTCAATCTATAACCTAAACTTTCTCTTTCCAGTTTGGTGTGGGAATTCACCAATCACAGTATCTAATGTATAAACCAATATAAATATGAAAGGTTCAGATCCACTTTACAAATATTATACATTTAAATATTATACTTTTTATCACTGTGAATTTGACGTGAATTCACTGATAAAAAACAAACTCTTAGAACATCCTGCAACATATCAAGTAGGCTACAGGAAGCTTAGACAGGCTTAAGAATGTTTGGAGGGAGTTATGTATTTTTATTTTAAATAGTGGAGTTTCATTCCTTTCCCATTTCAGTAATCATGAGAAATTAATTGCAAGAGAAAAGACAGGTGGCTTTTAGGGGTCCTTATTACATGCGAAAGACCAAAAATAATTTTCCTTTAGCTAAATTGATCTGTATCTAAAGACCTGCAAAGAATGAAAGTAAATTTTGTGCCCAATAACAAAGGAAAAAAAACTGCTTTGTAATGTATAATGTTCCCATTTCTAGTCTTGCAATCATAAGATTTGAGCTTTAATAGTGAGGATCACTGTTATTTAAGCATTCATATTCAATTTCAGGTTCGGTCTGATATTTACAATAGTAATCAGAAAGTTCAATATCAAGAATTACTCTCTATTTCTGTCCTTTGTTGTACAAAATGACATGTGTACTTATACTCTTTATTTTTGGATTCTTCATTGTTAGGGTTTGATAAAGACTTCCCTCCCTCCCATTCTTATTGCTATATTCCTCTTCTCCAGTCTTCCGAGACTTTTTTTGACAATATGACAGATAAGTCTTTTTCCAAATGCACATTTAGAAGTAGAATGTATCAGTCATTATTGGGATACTTATTTCATATTTTGTTAGTCTGAAATTGATGATGTCTTTGATTTTATTTTCCTTAATTTTGATTGTAATTTTTTTCCCTGAAGAGTAACAACTTAGCATGAGCTTCCTTTTAAAATATGAAAAGATCTGGAATGTTGCCTGCATTTTTGCAGTCCTTGCTCTGAGCTTTTTTTTTCTTGATCAGTGTCTATAGAGTGTCTCCATTTTCTTAGATCTTTTTATGCATATATATATTTAGTTATTTTTTACCCTCCTTAGACCTCAGTTATTTAATTTTTCAGTCTACAAGGATTCCTAGGCTCTGTTTCATAATTCTACTACCCCTCATCTCTTCATTGCAAGAAAACCACTTCATTGTTCTCTCCTTCTGTATATTAAATAATTAAAAAATACTAGCTCACATCTGAAGCAATTCTGCATATATTTACAAGCTTTTCTTATCACTTTTCTACAGCATTTCATGCTGAACAGATAATTTTTTGTACTATCTTATTACGCTTTTCTGTAATGTTGATCCCTTTATTTTTTCCCTCAAAACCAGCTGACTTTCAATTTGAAGTATGAAGGCTTTCTTCTTCATAGCATGAGCGCAGAGCAGAAGTACACAGGGTTTGTACTCCTATGCCATCTGCGTCATTTTGCTGAAATCAGTATAGGTCACTGATAAATCCCAGAAAACGTGGTGGTGTTCCACTTAAAGTAACAAGTCTTGTGAAATCTTTTATAGGATTTTTCTCTTCTTTTTATCTCTGTCACGTCTTTTTGAGTGACTGTTCTTATCACTTTCAATTCAAGGACTGTCTTACTTTCAGCAAATTCATAGTAGGGCTTTTGCTTATTTTTTTTTTCCAAAAATAACGACTGATGACTGTAAAGATCCCCTTTTAACGTTGATAAGAAGAAAAATCTCATTAAAGATTTATGTCACCTTGGTCGTGCAGCACCAACTGCTGTGGCCATATAAACAACCATTTCCAAAGACTGAACTGTATAATTCTTCAATGTTAGTGAGTTTTTACCCATGGAAGTGCACAATGGTAGCATTATTCCTTCACCAAAATACAGACTGGTGAACTGCAGTTTCATTCGGCAAGCAGTATGTCCCAACTGCCATCATGTACTTTCAAAAGCATCCGATAATATAGTAGATTATTGTCGTTTTTTCCTATTACTTAGAGAAGCCAGATTTGTTATAGTTTGTATTATGTTTTATGCAGTTGTAAGTTAATATGAGAAGGTTCGCAAAACTTAATTTCCAAACTGCTCATTTTTCACAATAGCTAAGTCAGTGATTTCAGGGTGGAAAATATATAGACGAGTTAGAGGTTTTCATGTCATGAGCTTTAAAAGCCAAAAGTGCCTACTGTAATTTAAATAGGATGGAGTGCTATGTCCAATTCGTTGTGTCATGTAAATGCATCATAAATTATTCTTGGAACGAATGCTCTCATCTTCTAATAGAACATGTAGAACCATTGTTGATGTGGGGCACTACAGTCTCCTATGCACATCCTGTAGGAGATGTTAATGTACAGTATCTTTTATAAACAGGCCTCTTTTTGTCTCTGTTAGAAGAAGGAGCTGACTCAAAGAATCTGATAGTCTTCCAAAGAAAACATCTGTTTTAAATATATTTGTTTGGATTCCAGTCAACGCACCTAAGACTTGCATAATTAGCTTAGACTACAGAGTTCCCTTTTCAGAAGATATGTTTATATAAATAAACCATGCATTTTTTATTAAGCAAATACTCCTCTTCTTTTTTTTTTTTTTTTTTTTTTTTTTTTTTTTTTTCTTTTTTTTTTTTTTTCCTGATTAGAAATCCAGGCTTGTATTTTAACATATACTGTTGCAAAGCAAAGATTAATTTAGAGACTTTTTCAACAATTTTTCTGAGACATCCATTTTACTGTATTTCGTATTGTGGAAAAGTGTCTTGCAACCATCCTATCAGTTTTTCGGTAAATATGTGCATACACTTATAAAGATGCTGTTGATACCAGTAATTGATCATTTGCTAAATAAAGTACTATTTTTGTATTTTCTGCTACTTTTGATGCTATATATTAATTTAAACGTACATAGTTGAGTTTTTAAACATGAATTATGGTAGTAGCTGTCTTAAGTTTACCATTCCTAAAGGTCTGAATAACTGAAAATACATAAAAATATATTTCATCTAAAGCAGCTCCTTAGAGGAGAGAAGAACAAATGGAAGCTCAGTTAGTGGTCCTTCCTCCATTCATCTCGTGTCATGCCACACCACATGATTCCACTGAACCAGAATCTCTTATCATATAGCTGCGCAACATTAAAAGAATTGTTTTCTATAACTGGATTAGAGATAATGCATATCTTTGATACTAAGATTAAACCTCTTGAATGTCCAGACATTCACAGTTGGGAATGAAATCTTTTACTTTGGAACAAATTCAGGCTGGAGTGACATTTTCATAATATATATTGCAGGTATGTCTTAATACAAAAGGCCTGAAGCGGGTATTTCAGGCATAAAAGGAGCTTCTAGGTCATTTTTTTTGCAGTTCATACAATCCAGATAACACTGTTCTTAATCTGACCCAGTATTCTTTATATTACATCTGATTTCAGCTCAATTCTAGACCTGTGGAAATAAGAGTTATACATTTGTTGAGTGCTATTATCTGGGGCAACCCCAGTTGGTTCTGAATGATCTCAAAGCCCACTTATGCTCTCACTGTACAGTGATGTCTTACGTGAGAAGTGAAGTCAAATGTTTTGTTGGAATTTTTGCTTTTTCTTGCCATTTTCAGAAGTCCTTGAGCATAGACTGGGTGAAGAATGCTATGAATGATTCAATATGTACTTTTAACCTGTGCATGTGACTGACTGAGGGAAGTTGACTGCGTGTCCCTGTATCTAGTAGTGGGAAGTGTTTCAAAAATCTATTTTTGGAAAATATTTTTCAAAAGCACTTGTATATAATAGTGCTAAGGAGACAATAATGTTGGCTGTTGGCTTCCTTTTGATATAATTTAAGTGATAATACTACGGATTTTGTTTGTTTAATGTTCTGTAGGTGTTTACTCTGTTATGGATTGCTGACTGGATGGTGCACCACTTCTGGAAAAAAGGAAAAGATCCTGACAGTTTTTCTATCCCTTATCTTACTGCACTGGGAGATCTGCTTGGAACTGCCTTATTAGCTATAGGTTTCCATTTTCTGTGGCTCATAGGTGACAGAGATGGTGATGTTGGTGACTAGCTATTTCAATGGATGCAATGACTTTTCCTGAAATACTAACAAGACCAACCATTCCACTTGAAGGTCCTCAATAGGATTGTTCCATTTGGTATGAGTAAAACAAGTTGACACAGCTGTAAAACCGCCTTAATGAGTTTAGTTTGGTTTATTTTTAAAAAAAGTAGGAAGGAACTAGGAGGATACTTGAGACCTTTTCTCTGAAACTAAGGTGGATTGCTGCTTGTTGAAAACATCCGAGTAGACACAATGAAGGGCAGATCAATCCTTTGTCAAGTTTTAAATTTTTAATAACATCTGGTCTTTGCAAAGAACAGTTCCTAACCTGTATTGCAAACCAGAACAATCTAATTTCTCATTCACTGGTGATGAAGAAGAGGTTAAGACCCAATCAGTGGCTTGCCTTGTCTTTCCCTCCTGGGAACAAAGTAGGTACGTATTTTAATTTTACCACAGAAGTGGAGAAGTGGACCTCAGATTAATTCAGTTTCATAGACATCAACCTGGTTAGTTGATGGTATGTTCTTGCAATTTCAGTACTGTAGCTCTCTGACCAGTGCAGACTTGGTATCAATGATAACTGTTATGGTGATTGAACCCTGAGTATCTAAACATATGTGTAGTAGCATGACCATCAACATTTATAAAATTAGATACTTGAAAAGCACTTTGTGCTAAAAAGAGCAACGTAATTATTTTGTTGTTGTGATTTATTAGAACAAGAGAATAGTAAAGGCAAATAATGTGACACTGACCTGATCAGTAATAATGGATGAATGATTAAATCTCCTTGTTTCGGAAAGCATATTTTCATTTAGCAACTGAAAGATGTTTAACTAACTGATATTAATGGTGTTGTGGTGGCCAGTATCCTGATTTTAATTAAGTATTAAGAAGTGTTGATTTAAATGTAAATACTGATCCCTGATTAAAACTTGGGGGGATAAAAGATTGTTTCTTTTTTAGGCACTTAGGAAGTTATATAAACTTCTAAAATTCCAGAGCTATCTATGTCATGAATTTTTAAGCATAAATCTCTGCTAACAGGATTTCTGCTTTCAAACTGTGGAAGTAATATGGTCAATAAGTCAAAAATGACTGCTTCTGGATGATTTCTCTTATTTGTATACCTCAGTATTTTGAATAACACATTGATCATGAGGACTCTGGTTTCCACTTTGAAAAAAATGTATCGATTTCTCTGTTTTAAAATCTGGAGAGAGTTCCTCATGGCATACGTTTTTAAAGACTATAGTATACATCCTAAATGCATAATTAAATAAACGACTCATATTTTAAATGTTGTGACTTAAAATTTTAAATTTCAAGACAAATTAGACAGCTAAAACCATATATCATCTTATGTTGTGGCCCTGTAAACATTAGTCACGTGATTTATGCATATAAATCCTCCCTTTTAATTTGATGGTCCCACTCAGATGAATTAAGTTACATGCGTAAGTGTTAATGGGACTTCTATAGGTGTCGATCACCTTAAACTCCCTTGGAGGTTGAAAGTGTTTGCAGTTCTGAAAATCAAACCAGCTATTCAGTGCCTACACATGGATTTAGATGCCTGACTTTTAGCTCCCTCATTTAAACACTTTTATTTAAGCTTTTTCTTACAGTTATGATAATATAGTTGTTTGGATGAATCATATGTATTATGTCTTTTATTATGTGAGAGAAAGAAGAAATCTTTCTAACTTCAGGTTCTCTGACTTTTGTTAGTTTATATTAATGTTATTTGAAATAGCTTCTTGTATGTAGCATTGCAGGAAATACTATTAAATTGTTTAAAATGGACTAGATGTAACTCAATTCTTTTTTCAGTGATGGTTGTTTTTGGTACAGATGTACATACAACTTTTTTTATTGTGATAGAACTGCCATCTGAATCAACTAAGCTTCCATTTCAAGCATTTTTCTTGTTAAAATTACTGGATTTTAAGGTCCTTTTAAAATGAACTGCAAGATTCTTAAAAATTAAAATAAAATATCTGACGCCTGAGAGCTTTGTAGTATCTACTCATGACAGTATTCTTAGCATTTAAGTATTTTCCCAGTAAATAAGGAACGACTGTTGGTACAGTCTGCTGACAAAGAGGTGAGTGTTTAGATCATGGAATTGAGGAAGAAATGCTAAATGTGACAAATTCAGTAAAAGGGAAATATGTTGACAGACTGGAGTAATCAGGATATGGAAAAAATAAGTGAAAGAAAAGCGTAATGACAAAATTTGGTACTTCAAGTGAGGGAAAGTTCATTGCATGATTGAGAGAGCAAAATGCATATCATGGGAAAGAGAGGTGCAAACTTTCCTGCAGCATTCGTTATGAGAAGCAGGAGCAAACAGAAAGAAGCTATTTGGAGGGAAAAAAAAAGGCACAGCAGAACTTGTTTTTCAGGAAGGGAAGGAAGATTTAACTCGTGTTGAAAAGAGTTGGGAAAGAAATAGGAAAAGAGATACTTTAGGGAATAGTGGAAGTGAGGAAAAAAAATACTGCACTCGTAAGATATGGTTAAAGAGGAATTTGAGTGGGTAAAGTAGTATGACATTGGTAAAGCAGAGAAAACCTTGACATCTGGAAGAGCAAGGAGTAAAGAAATCATCTATGATGTGGAAAGGGATTTGATTCCTATGTGGAAGGGGCATTTAAAAAACTTACAGGGTTTGCTGACTCTGCTACCCGGAGTTACAAAGGTGAAAGAGTCTTACCACCAAGTTCCAGGGGGAATATTTTTTCAGCCATGAGGATAATATGGGAGAAGTCATGACAGAGTACTTAGAAACAAGAGAATCTATCATCTATTCAAAAGCTGTTCTCCCTAAACCAGTTTTAACTCAAGTCAACCTCTCCACAGTATTCCCTCAACTTGATGTTTTAAACACATCCCGGTGACAGTCAATTGCTTCACTGTATCTGCAGGTAAGAAATGTTACCAAAAATTATATTAAATTATGTGCTGCTTGTACTGCTCAAAGAATACAATTGAAAGGGACATCCTGAAATGTTATTCTGTCTGTTGTTAACAAAGCAGCCATATTTTATAAACTTGCAGATAAAATGATCACTCTTTGTATTAAAATTCCCCCCCCCACCTGCTAGAAGATTTCTTCAAACCTTCCTTTGTAATTTCTAGACTAATTAGTGCTATATCTGTTTCACACCTATTCGCTTTTGTGTCAGCAAATAGCATTTTCTTTATTTGACTCTCCTTTGTATCAGCTCATTCACCTCATTTAAACTGCAGGTCATCTTAAAGCTCCTCGTGCAACTCCTTGTACCATTTTCATTCTGCTGAGGAGCTAGGCCAGCCAGAAGCTCCAGTTGCTTTGCCTTTTTGAGTTACTATCTGTAATCTGATGTTGAGTAACTGTTAGGGTGCTCTTCTTTGGCCATTCTTACTGTCTACTCTTTTTTCCTCTGCTTCAGAAATATCTCTGGGGTAAATAGATTATTTGAAATGGGTATCGTTTGCTGTTTGAAGGATTTTGTGACCATCTCTATTTTCCGTGAGCGTGAATGAAAAGGGACAATCTCATTTGATAAACTACAACTAAAACCAGCTTTACTATTTGGAGTCAAAAACATTTCAAACCATAGGTGTTTTATTCTCTTGTGTAACGCTTTGTAATGATCTTTCTTTGCATTCTAGTGAGTTAATGAATGACTCTAGCTTACTTTTAGAGTGATTTTATAGACAGGATAGTTCCACAGCTTTAGTATGCCATTTAACATAGGGAAGGATTCTTCTTTTAACATATTTAGAACAGTATTTTGAGTTTTATAGCATCACTGTACATTTTACCTTAGTCTGTGATGTTTAAATTTGCAATGTCCTCTTCCACTCCCATGTTTAATCTATTAATTTCACTGGGGCTTTTAGAATACTGATGAGAAACTGGCAAGCAGCAAATTAATTTCCCTTCTTTTTACAATTTGCCAACTAAATTAGACTTTTCTCATACAAAGATTAAAATGGCAGGAGGATTAAGGCTTTATAAATGCAGAATAGTTTGCAGAATCAGGACTCAAAATAAGACCTATCATCTTTTTAATGGATTTGCTATTTCACTTCAGTTCTGAGCATCACAAAAAGCTCTTTAAAGTCCAAGAATAACCCAGAATACACATCGGGAAACAGTGGTATAAACGCTTTGTGAAATACAATGTTTGAAATTCCTTATTATGATGATGATAATGGTAAAATTGCTATTGCAAAGGATAAAATGGCAATAGAATATGGTAATTGAATTATAACCTGCTTTAAAAAAAAGTAAGATGATGTTCGAAAGCAGTATTGACAGTACTGGAAGCAATGTGAGGTCTCTTAGTAGGGTTTAGTAGGAACCATTCCGTGATTCTATGATTTTTCTTTTATTTTTGACTATGTTTTCTGTGATAAAATACATTGTTTAAATTGTGCTCTCTAATCCATTCCTAATCAAGTCAGTTTGTTGTTCAGTTATCTTTTGCGTTATCATTTTCCCGTACATACTCAAAGTTTATCAGCTTTCTATGTATAAAGGTGGGGAGGAAGAGCTAGTAGAGGGCATGCATTTCATCATTGAAACCTCATTCTGGTAGTCATAAAGGGAAGTCTTTCTGTTAAATTCCACGAAAAGTTGATCATCATGGATAGTCTAGGGAAACTAGTATAGACGAACTATGAACAATTTACAATTAAAGGTAAGAACAAAAATGTTTAGTAAATGTCAAAGATGACCATATTCTGGGTGGGTAACCAAGAGCGCAGCATACCCCTTAGTCTTTCAGCATTGGTAGGGCTGGGTGGGCTTTTCTTTCTCTGGAGCTAAAAATTTAACTTGATTTCAAGTCCTGCTGGTTGTTTATTTATTATGCAGGATAGTTCATCATATGTTCTGTTTATTATTCCTTTCCTCAGTTCAAACTGTACTTGAAATTTGCTTCTTCCTTTACTTTGCATTCTTCAATTTGCGTTTTTGGGAGATTACTTCCTCTTTGAGAGTTGCTAAAATTTTTGCAAGGTCAAGGAAGTGCTTTCCTTGAATAATTTTTGATCTGCTTTTTGCAAGTGAAATAAGGTCCTGAATGAATTATATGGTAGACATCTTCGGCAATAATTAACTTTTGAATAGTTCCTCGAGATTTAATATCTCTAAGTTCACATTCTAAGTTTCACTATGAACAGGATCTAAAAAAGATTTTGTCTGTTTACTAATATTTTCTGTCATCTGGTTTTGATTAATGAAGTTCCTGCGATGTCCTGTCTGCAGTAGAACGGTATGTTAATAAATTTTACATTCTGAGTGGTTTTCCAAAAAATATTAGAAATAGTACTTGTTTTGTACTTGGGAAGCAATCATCCACTACTTTCCTGTGAATCCTCATACTATCGTTAGCTTTAGATCATCCAAAGCCCTTTCTTTCCTGGCAGTTTTTGAAGCAGGTGTTTTTCCCTGTGCTGACACAACCAATTATTTTATGCTCTTATCCAAGATTCTGGGGTAGTATTAGAACATGCTTCATTTTAATTGTTTTGAAGACTGAACCAATTTTTACTCATTACATAGGAAAATTTAGACATATCCGATTAATTCTTCTTCTAGACAGATGCATGGTAGCTTTCACTCAAAAGAACAGAATATCGCTGGAGTCTGGAGCATTTCCAAAATGGGAATTAGCTTGTTAAGCTTGACCACATTAGGTAACTGAGATCTGCTCAGTAACTCAGATCATCTGAATTAGTGGACAAAAGTGTAGATGTTTTGGAGATGTAAGTAAACTCTGTATTTATCTAATACATGAAGATGGGCTGATCACTCCTCTCCGTTATATTCATTTCCCTTTAATGCTCTGTGATTGCTGCTGCCGCTTCTTCAGAGCCAATCCATTAAGACCACTAGGTGCTGTGGTAGTGTAAGCCTGTCACATGCATATGGAAATGGTGATCTCCCTCTGTAACAGAAGACATTAAAGCCTTTGAAAAAAAGACCTTACAAAACCTGCCTGTCATTTGTGCAAAATGAAAGATCTAAAATGCTGCGAATTCCGATACAAAAAGACACACTCATCCCTAGGTATCATTTCTAGCTGGCCTTTGCTCTGTTCCCACATTAGAAAGCCGATTCATTTTTTTGAAAGACTTTTTTAAAGCACTGCAAGGTGACCATGCCAAAGAGCATGACACACAGCTCTGTTGGATACCATGTCTGGTTATGTGCTCTGTGCATGTAACCGACATGAGCTACGACTGTGTTCGCCCCTCAGAGAGAACTAAAAGTCCCTTGCTTTGAGCAAGGCCTGACTCTGTAGTCTTGGCATTAAACAGAACATGGTGCTGTACAGGATTGGCACTGTGCTGAATAGGGAGTGGAGTTCTTCACCTCAGGCAGCTCTATAGCTGGAAGAGCCGTCCCTGAGACACTCACTGTGTTGCTGGTACATAGTAAGACTTGGCTGAAAATTGGGAAAGAAAAACTGTCCATGCAGCAGTTCCTCCAACCCATTCAAAGGTATTTACTCTGCTCCATGGGCCTTCGTGCTGCCCCGTGCAAGATGTCTCAGCTATCTGCTTAGTTTCTTTACATTGTTGACTTCATATAGGGTGGAAACTTGCAGATCCTCTGCAATCCATGCTTTCTGTATTTTTACGTCTTACTAGAGACACAGGAAGATGACAAATGTCCATCAGTTCAAAGGAAGTCCAGTTCTCCTGTTTGCTACAAATACTACATTTTAAACATTTATTAAAACCTGTAAATATTTTAAAATCCTTCTGATTTGAGATTGCTGCAATACATAAATATTTAATGGATACAGGAGCTGCACTTATAGTGCTGATTAATGCATACATACCTCTGGAATATGTATAGCTTTCAGACCGGCACTAAGAGAAACAAACCTGGACATTTTTAGTACTCATTACAAGAAGCAGAAAAATGTCCTATTACCATAGCGAAGCCTCTCACAATATGTATTCATGAGACAAAACCAACTGTTCACCTTTCTGATTGTTGATTCTCATTCAACTCTAACAAGATTGCACCCAGCTTTCCGGCATATTATGGAACTGAGGTGTTCAGGCCCATTTTTAGTGATCTGATCTGAAAGCCACAGCATACCTACAGATCACCTACTACCTCAACCATGTTATGGTTGCATGTGTCCCTTACATGTGTTGATGGTCAAGTCTGCTAAATGAGGAAGTCTCATAATCCATTTACTCTTGTTCATGCCTATATAGAAAGCTCCTGCCGCATGAGAGGGGGAGATATTTTTTCTTCCGTTTCTCCTACTTTTAGGAAGGTGTGGCTTACAGCTCCATGGATTCGGAGAGATCCACACATCCTCTGTATGCTCTGAGGGCAGCTGTCTCCTGTTTGCAAAAAAACCCCTAAGATATTGTGGAGTCCCTTTTCCTACACAAGCCCTCAGGATCAGGAGTAGGAGGACTATGGTGGGAAGGTTGGTAACTCGCCTGGTATGCCCGTAGAGTTAGGAGGGGATCTGTGTGCTTGCCTCTCAGGTCTATGGGGCTGGGGGGGAGGCTGTGCCAATTGCTGTAGAGCAGAGACAGCTTTGTTATAACACTGACACAAAGTGAGTTCCTCTCATGGAACGGGAGATGTGGCATGGAATCCTTAGTCAACAGCCCAAATTTGTCTTCCTATAAAATTTTCAAGTTCGAGTTCAAGACAAAAAAAATGCAAGAAGCTATATTTACTGCATTTTGCAGACTGATGGCCACTTGAGAGAAATTAATCACTGTGAGTGACAATGGGGTAGGATATCCAGGTTTAGGATGCTTCTCCACTGTCTGACAGCCTCTGAAAAGTGGCAGAATCATCTGGCAATGCAGCATGTGGCTCCATTCAGTTCACCTCTATCATGACGTATGTCCAGCTGACATCAGCAAGATCTCTGTTGCAGGAGGAAACCATTAGCTATCACCATCATCTCTTCAGATAATAATGCTGAGGCTTTTGATTTGAACAAAGGAAAAATGTGAGCATGTTCTTTCAGTTGGAAGCAGGAACGCACCTTGTTGAATATGATCTACTGAAATGTCCTGCTAGAGGGAAAGCTCGCATCTGTGTCTCCAGTTGGAAATCTCTGCACACCTGAGAAGCTCACTGCGCATGGGAATTTGATAATAAAGGAGGTAACAAGAACACCCATTACAAGGACGGTGGCAGGACCTATGAGCAAAAAGCCGACTGCAGCCTTAGCCTCGTTTAAGATATGGAGGGCACATGCTATTCCTAAGGACTTTAGATGGAGCTTCTGCCATTCTAAACCAAGCACGCAACGTCTTAAACCTGAACCTAGTTAATTATTTCAGAAGTGTTCACCCATATGCTTTACATCTGACACTCTTTACACTTAAAAATAAGACTGAAACCCAGACACTGCAAGCTAAGTGTGCAATTCCTTGCTTAGAAACTGGGATAGAGCCTATGTACTCTCCTCTGGGTGCATTTCCCAGCATGGAAATACTCCTTAGTGTTATAGGTAAGTCATTTATAGTTTTTAATCAGTTTCCAATAGCCCTGGCAAAGATTTGCCAGGTAACCTGAAGCATAGTGCAATAAGCAAATCACCTCCCTGTGTTCTTAAATGCTTTCCTCTAATTTAATTCTCAGTATCTCCCCAAACTGTGACTTTCCCTCTTAAATTTCCTCCCATCTTGTATTCCTCTTCTGTAGTTATACAGACTTAATTTCTCACCTGAGTTGCACTCAGCTGTGCCTCCTAATTCTTGCACTGTTGACTTCAAGTTTTTTTTTTTACAAAAAATAATTGTGGATTTAATTTTTGAGGTTTTCCTAAGTGGAAAAGGGAGGCTTTAAAAGCATCTGTTGCAGGAATAATACACATTGCCTGTAAAATCATATTGCACACACAGCAGTAACTTTTTTACAATAAAATGACAAAGTACATTGTAAGTTAATATGAAATAGCTGAATGTTTATGTTTTCCCATATAACTGAAGACAGATTTCTTAATGATATATAGCTATAATTCAAGGAGGGAAAATATTTTGGTTTTCTTCAATGGGTGGCTCAGCATTTACCTGGACACCTCCACAAACAGCGCTTCCCTCTCCGTAGCTTGGCTGCTTGCTTTGATTTGACCTTTTTTTCTACATCCATCTTTTTCAAGGTCAAAAAATGGTAAAAAGATACATGTAGTGATTGCATTAATGGAGCAAACAATCACTTTTCAAAAAAAATCCTACACCTCTACTTTAGACATAAGACTAAACCTGTTTTAGCTAGAAGAGTGATCTACTAAAATAAGTCCAACTAAATTGAGCCTAAGACAGGCTTAGGTCGTGCCCAAATGCTGTCTTTGCAGAAGCTTCTACAGGAAATTGGGACTTTTACAGGAAAGCGGGTTGCAGGTTTTGACTTGATGTAGGGCTGCAAATACCTGCTGACAGCACAGAGACCTCTTGCTAGCTAAAAAGTCATGAATTGCCACAGTATAATTCTAGTTTTTAAAATAAGCTAAAGCCTAATGGCTTAACGGTTATTATTCAGCTGTATGTTACCCTGACAGCTTTATGTATTAGTAAAAAAATAGAAATGAGGGCATAAACTTTGGATTGATTTTTCTCATACTGAGGAAAACAGCTTTGCTGGTTGTTTGTTTTTTAATTAGAAACTCTGACTGAAATGAGATTTTCAAATCCACATAATTTTACTTGAAACGCTATGTATGTCTCATTTTCCAACATAATCTGTCCATTTGTTGCATACTGATAGGACGTATACTACTAAACACCTAAAGAAATGTTATCTCAGGTCTGCATTTACTTGAAAAATAGGGACAGAGGAATCACTTTCAATGTCAAAGTCAGTAACATTTTAAAAAATTGGCAAAATGTATTTTCAAGAATGTATAAATGAAGGAAAATATTTTCTATACTTTTCCCTCCATGAATAAGTCACTACTCTCAGTCCTAAATGCCTCTGACTTAGCCAGCAGAAGCCATTTTTTGACAGTGAGTTCAATCTCACAGTCCAGAAGCTTGAGCACTCCAGTAGCATGACATTTCCAGGAACAGGGGGAAAAGATCTGCTGTTCATCATGCAAACAAGGAAAATAAAGTTGATTTTTATTTTTTTTAACACAGGTTTAAAAAATACCCCTGATTTGCATGCAATTTGGAGAAGTGGCTTTTGGATATGGTGTTCTTTAGTGCACTGAAGAATAAAACCAGACTCTAAAATTTTAAAATTTTCAATTTTTGGCAAGGTTATAAGTGCAACTGGAAAAACAAGATATTTTTGTGTGGCATCAGGAGCCTTGTACCTGATGATGCATAACACAGCTAGTGAGAAAAGCACCACACTGCCTGTTGGGAAGCGTATGCTCTTGTTTCTACTCTGCTCCTGTCTGCATTTGTTTAATTTTTTTCCTCTCTTCCTTCCAGTTTCCCAGATTTTTAAATTTTTATTTAATTTAATTTTATTTTTTGGTAATTATGGTAGAATTAAATTAAATGTATTTTCATCCAAGTAGAGGTTGGGAAGTGTTGGTGAAGCTCATGCCTGCACAGTGAGCATGTTATGCCCACAGGAGCAGGCTTTCTTCAAACTTTGCATCATCTCTGTTGGACTTGTGCAATCTTGGGAAAGAGGACATCTCAGCTATGCAGGATCCTGCAGCTTCATCATATCCCTCAGTGCTTCATGCTCATCTCCTCAGTGCCTGGAGGGTGCCATTGTTAGCTCTGCTGTAGCGCAGCAGCAGCCACTGGTCTGTACTTGGTGGGGGGGGGGGGGCAGCTGCAGGGCAGAAGCTGTATGCCAGGTACTAAAAGGAAGGGATTTTGTAGCTTTGTAATTATTTGATGGAAAAAAAATGAGGCTTGCCAAAAAGACTAGCCCTTGTGCTTCCTTCCACTGGAGCAAATCCGATTTTGTCAGTCTCTGTGGCAGTATCAGGGATCAGGCTCTTCTTTACTATCTTACAAGCACTGAAGGCAATCAGCCAAAAGCTATGCACCCCAGAACTGTGCAGAGAAGCTATTTCTTACCTCGTTACCCCCAAAAATGGAAGTTTCCATTTCTGCATGCATGTGATTTCAATTTTCTAAAGCCCCCGCACCCCAGCTCACCCCTTCTGCAGCTGAGCTCTGCAGCTGCTGGTCCCCACTTGCCTGGGCTCGGTTCCACTGGTGTGTCCTGCCCAACCTGCTCCCACGCGGCCAGAGGCTTTCTCCTGGCCCTCGTTTCTGCATGACACCGCACTTCGTCTTTGTGAATGCAGGTGCTCTTGAAGCTGATGGACTCTCTCATGGCACAGCAGTGGCTTGCTTAGATCCGCATATTTCCAGAACAGGATTGCATCACTTTGAAGACCACGTAAGTGATCCATGTCTTGCCAAGCTGTCAAGACAGGCAACCAGCACTGTGGCTGGAGCCGGGCTAATCGCTCATTTAGGTCAAGTCCTTCTTGAGACGTTCTTAATTATCTCCCTCTCTGACTGAGATTGTAGAGGAAACAAATCACCAATGTTTCGAAACGTGAAGGTTGTTGTCTTTAACTCTGCACAGCCAGGCTGCGATTTCAGGAAGCTATGCTGCAGTTCTGCCTATTAATTGGGTGGTGCAGCGTTTGAGGTGGGAACAGGCTTGAGTGCTAATGATAGCCAGTGCCCCATCATGTGTTATGATACCTACTCAGCAGATTTCCTATTGTCTGTTTGCTCTCACTGAGAATAATACTTGCCTGGTGAGAAGTGGCACTGCCAGTTTAAATGGTCTGTTTGCCACTGGCCAGTGCTGCACCCAGAATATGGCCTCCAGTTTTGGGGCCCTCACCAGCTCAAGAAGGATGTTAAGATGCTGGAGAAGTTACAGTGATGGGATACCAACATGTTGTGATCTAAACTGTATCACCTACCAGGAGTTGTTGAGGGATCTGGCCCTGTTTGGTCTGGTGGTGGGTGTGTGGCTAAGTAGGAATCTAATAGCAGTCTACAACTAATTGAAGGGGACTTAGAAAGAAAGTGAATCCAAACTCTTCCAGCAGTGATAGATGACAGACACAAGTTCAAGGCTGAGTGTCAAAGTGGCCATTAGAGAAAAAAAAAAACACATCTCTGCTGGGTGGGTAGCATGGCACTGAAACAGGTCACTCACAAAGGCACTGAGCCCTCCACCCCTAGAGCTATTGAAGCCTTGGCTTCAAAACCATGGCTGACCTAGTCTTGGTAACCTTCAGCAGTACCGTGGCCCAGAAGACCTCCAGGGTCCCTTCCAAGAACACAGTCATAATGGTGAGCAGCTATTGCCTAAACGTAGACCTTTCCCAAATGTAATTTATGATGCTTATTTCCTCACCAAGTTGTCTTCAAAGCCCAGTTCGAAGTTTTTGCTTTGGGGTTAGATGTGGCCACAGTGAAAACCACAGATGAGGACGCGCAGGTTTGGGGACTGCTGGAAATGTTTAACTCAAAGCTTCTGTTAGCAAAGTCACATGAAGGTGGGCAAGCACCTGGCTTAAAGCTCATCAGCTGGAATTTATGTCATCTGACTCATTCTAAAACACCCTTGCTTAAGGGAATGATGTTTCTGGATGTGTGGCAGATCTTAAATTGACAGTCCTCATCTTTGCTGGCTTGGAACTTGAGAAGAAAAGGAGCAAGAGGGATGCTATTAGATGACTTCAGCTTTCCTGCGCCATAGGAGTAGCTAATTTTGAGTCTTCTGCTTGTCCTGCAACAATATCCCTTGTAAGAAAGCAAAGCTAGGCAGACAAAATCCCACCCTGAATGCACGACCCAGAAATAAAGCACACAGAGAGGAACTTTCTTTCTTCAATTTAATTGAAGTTACTTAGAAAAATAATCAGGCTTGAATGGCTTTTTTTAAGGAAAGATTCATGAGCAGTTCACACTTGTGTTGGCAATGTATAATTTAGCTTTTGTCTTTATTAACAGTATATTTAGGTATGAGGAGATACTTTTCTACAACAAGCCTTCTACTGCATACAAATAGGTTAAAAAAAAAAAATCCAACCCCACATCGATGTTAAATTATTCGTACACATTGTATTGTGCATGCATGTAAGAAAATAACACTCTCTGTAACAAGAGTAATAGTAAGGACAGTCCCTTTTTGTACCTGAAAAGTGCAGCAGACTACAGTGAAACCCTAAAACATCTGGGGTCAACTTATTTCTAAAAGCACTTCTGCTTGTGGATTATTTATTTCAATTGTCTTACAAAGCGCATGGTTCAGGCAGTTTGCACATTTCTGTGATATGGTTTATGAAGAGTCTGGAGCATGGACCAAGTCAGGTTTGGGGGGATCTCCCACAGCCCAGGAGTCAGCACCACGTTCAGACCGGCCAAATCCAGTGTGGCCTCCAGGTAAGGTGCTTGGGGCCATCTAGGGGGAATGAACCCCCAGCTGTGAGTATTGCACTGGGTAAAGAACCACGAGTGCTGGCCCTGCCAAATGATAGGGAAGCACCAGCTGCTCAGAGATGGGAATCACTGCTCCTTGAGCCCAGTGGCTTTGAGGGGGTTGGGGACAGCAGTGGGAAGCAGGACCATCCTTGCTGGGTCCTCTCTGTGCTCACCGCTGCTCGACCATAGCTAACGCACATCCACCTAAACCAGCGGCTCCCCGAGTGGCCCTCATGGCCCCACCTGTATCTTGCATTTTGCTGTGGCTGCAGGTTTGCCTGTATGTCTCCCAGGACAAGCTGTGGCCACAGCAGAAATGAAACTGGGAGGGAGATAGAGCTCTTGAGCAGAGCAGTCCCTCTTCTCCTCTGGCTGGGAAATCCAGTGAAGAGACCAGAGGAGAAATCAACCTGGTTCCCCAGCTGCCCTCACACTGCAGGTGGTGGCCTCCAGCTCGCTGAAATAAGGAGGAATGATCCCCAAACGTCCTCTCGGATGGGTGCAGTGGAAAGAGATAATTTTTGGCTCAGTGAAAACAACACACCCAGTAGACAAAAAAATATTTTTAAAAAAAGGCTATTCCTTAACATTTGTGGTCCTCCTCTGACCTAGTGAGGGCTTTGTGCGCTCACTGCACAGGACACACGCTCATATCCAGCATGTCAGCTGTTCTTTTTAAACACAGATCTGCAGCCCATCTACAGGTCCCCAAAATAGATCTAACACACTAAATGGAGAGTTTGTAGTAGGTTGGGATTGAGGGTTTTAAAAAGCAAGGGACTTTTAAGTACCCATTTCAGTCCACATAAAAGCCATCTCAGTGCTGAGCATGTTCCCATAGGGCAGTCCTCTGTGGGGAGGCAGAATTTGGGTAATCAAACCCAAAGCTGCTGGTAAAAATCCCTGCTGGAGCAGTGCTCATCCCTCAGATCTTCTCAACGTGTTTTTCACCTAAAGCTTTTCTGTCATACTTGTCAAATACGTTTTTCGTGTCTTCAAAGCAGTGAAACCGAAGAGAGTATTTCCGAACAGATAAAAATGTGGTGATGACAGTGAAAAGCGCGAAAAAAAAATGGGGAAGACATCCCATTTAAAAAAAATATTTACTTTCTGAAGCAACTTCTTTCTTAAATGAAAAAAATTCACATCAAATTCTGTTGGAGGAATTAACAGCTTACTGAAGAGCAAACTGGACCAAAAGATGAGCACTGTCAAATACATGACCAAACAAGCACACAAATTGCTTGCAGGAAATACTAGAGGGAGGAGGAATCTAGCCATAGGTTTATTTATTTTTTTTAACAAACACATAACTATTGAACTACGAACAAAAGAAAGCCAGGGCACACCGTGATAGGCACTTGCAACAGCTCGGCATATTCTAAATGAGACAAAACTGCTTTCAAGTAAAACAGCAGCCAGCGATCAGCAACCGCTCAGGAATTCAGAGCCGTCGGGCGCAGACAGCCCTGGTCTCTCACTAGCCACTGGGTCAGTGCTCCGGGCTAGAAACAGGACCTGCGTTACGAAAACTGTGGCTGTTCCAGAATGGATGAGAGATTGATTTGTAGGGTATGATAAAAAAAACCACAATGACCCGAATCCTGGCTCAGATCAAATCCAATTGTGACAAGACTTCAGCTGCTGTTTGTTACATTAATTTGTTCTTTGCTGAGATTTATTCAGCGACTTATTTTTGTGAAGGAAGATGGAATCAATTTTTCTTCTTTAACCACATATGTGTCCTGGAGACTAATGTAATTCAGTGGATATTATCAGCCACTGTACAATACAACATTTTCAGGATCTGGCTCTGATACAGTTAAACCAGCTCTGCCTTCAGCTGAGTTTATTTAAATCTTCACTAATTTTTGGAAAGGTTTGGTTTGATTATAAGATTGACAAGCAGGCAAGCTAAAACCCCATTTTAAATTTTAACCATCAATCAAATTTAAAAGAGATTTTAGATTCCCACAAGTGCCTCGATTCAAGCCTCGGCCTCCTTGTGCCCATCGTTTGGCTGCCGGTGCTGCCACCCCAGGATGGGACAGCTTGGGGTGGCCACAGACCATTCCTCAGGCAGGCACCTGCCACCTGCTTGACCATACACATCACCTGTACCAAATGAAAGCAAACATTTGGAGAAGCCTGTACTCCTGCTCACTGAGCTTGCTAATAGATCCACAAAGAAATCTCATTTTTCATTTTTTATTTGCCATGAATAGATTACTACTTGCTTGCCAAAAACAACTTCTCGCTATGCTACGCCTGGTAGAATCTGCCACCCCAACAAGCCGTTATACACAAAACCATCGCTACTGCGACATTCACCTTAAGTAAAAAGGTCTGGTCTCCCACTAGAGCTGACTTAGACGAAATACTAACCCACTGGCAATGCGAAACATCTCTGCCAATGGTATTTAGGCATCAACTAATAAAAGAAGACTCCCTCTTCCCCCTGGGAAAAAGCCATGAAAACCAGCATGTAGGAAGATGAGACCTTTTTTATTGCCTTGTTTGCTTAGAGATCAACACGAAGACAACTTTCTGAGTTTTCAAATGACATGCCCACATCCTTTATAGCAACATATCATGACTGGTGTCTTTTGAGACAATTTTGGTTGTCCATCTTAAGATCAGTTAGGAAGGCATGATTTGAAGTGGACAGAGCTCCCATCAGCCCCATCCTGCATATGAATTAAGTCCATGTCAATTGCTTTGGGTGTTCAAAAATCTCGAGTCACTTTCAACACGCTGATTTTTTTTCTGATGGACAATCTGTAAATTCGTATTCATTTGGGCTGGCAGGCTTCAAATTAAGAGACAACGGGACTGGTCATATTCTTGATAAATTCATTAAAATACTTATTGAAAGATCATGGTTTTTCTTCCCAAAGAATACATTCACATTTCTTTCAGTCACGGGTTTCAGATGTCATGAATACATCAAAATTCGGTTTACTTTTCTTTTTCAGGGCTAGAAAGATAGATTTATTTATTTTTAGTACACTTGAGAGCAATATCACTTTCCAAAGAAATTATTTCCACCACTCTTCTCAAAATGTGTGGTATCAAGAACCATTCCCCTATTTACCTGCATCAACAGCTAATGGAAGAATATTACCCGGAGACAAGCTCAACTGAGGAAAACACAAAAGCAGACTCCTTTTGTCCAAATGTTATCTTATCTCTGCTGCTGAAATGACACCTATCAAGAGACCATATTTTAAATAAGTATAAATAACATTAATTAGAGTTGGAGGAATGCAAGATCAATGAAATTCACCAGAACACAATTAACATGTTTTTTAAACAGTGTAGCAGTATTATTCATTTCTACAGCTAGATCGTCACAATCCTGTTACCCTGCAAAGAGAGCTGTCCTTTCTTACAGTTGATTTAAATAATTTTGACTGTGCTGCTCGCAGCATCATTCAAAAAAAAAAAAAAGAAAATATTAATTTACAAAATAACCCATTCTCCATATTTATTATGACAAATAAAAATCTTAAATAAAACAGGTTTTCTCTCCCCTCTCTCCCCCCAACCCATCCCTCATTCCAATTTCAGGTAGCTTGGCACTGAGTAATTGAACATTAAAAAATCAAGTTTGTAGACTTCATACAGCTGTGTTTGGTGCTGGGAGCTGATGTTCTGGAAGAACTCTGTGGTCATTTCATCAGTAGTTCTCGTAGACTTTGCATAGGTGGGGAACTTCAGGTAGTTGCCTACTCCTGCCAGCTGGAGAATGTAATTCGAATCCTCTTCGAGCGTTTCGTATTTTCCTATGAGGTCATAGTGGATGTGGCAAGGGTGGCAGAGAGAGTACACAGTCTGCCAATGCTCGTTAAAGGGCTCTTCTCTTTGGGTATGTGGGTCAATGAGATATGCCACAAACTCTTCAAATTTCACATCATCGCCTTTACGCAGAGCTTCCTGGGTTGCGTTTTTTCTCTGACGTCTCACGATTTTGGTGCCGTATCGCTTGTGGAAGGAAGTGTTGTACTTCTGGGTGAACTTGTTCCTGTAGGCTGACACCAGTCTCTCAAAAGGCTCGCGAACGAAGAGGAATTTCATGTAGTTTTTCAAGCGGTGGTTGATCTCTGGGATGCTGTACTGGTTGAGGGTCTTCAGGTTTGAAGACACGTGGGCTTCATTGGCAGGGATTTCCATTGGATCGCTATACTTGCCTCTTCCCGTCAAAACCATCATGACTCTCTTCCAGTTTGTGCAGGCCACTTTGGGAACATAGCAATAGATCATTTCATGATCTTCATCCACAACAAGGTGTTTGAGATCGTTGGGTGTCAGCACACGGCGCTTCCTGCTAGATACACTATTTGCTCGGCACGTGTCTGTCACTTGGTCTCGTCTGATCTGATGAAGAATTGCTGTGTTGGACAACTGCAAAGTAAGAACAAGCACCAGTAAGTCAAGAGTCTGGGAAATTCTTACTATACTTTTGCTTATTACCCAAAT
Organism: Baryphthengus martii; assembly: GCA_013396935.1. Classification (NCBI taxonomy): domain Eukaryota; kingdom Metazoa; phylum Chordata; class Aves; order Coraciiformes; family Momotidae; genus Baryphthengus; species Baryphthengus martii. The sequence continues at coordinate 205,270 of VWZK01013831.1, forward strand.
TCACAGAAGAGTAGATTACTGCTTGCACAGAACAGTTCATTCTGAGTAAAATTATTCCTATGCTAGAAGATGGACTCTTTTCATCTCCAAACTTCTTGATACGTGCTGCTTAAACGCTGCTCACAAAGTGTCCAGGGCTTTGCCTTGAAGCCAACACAAAGGAGCACAAGCACTCACACAGCCTGGTGGCAAGGGTATTTACAGCCCCCTCAGTCTGAGATGCAGTCACTGCTTTTCTTAGTCCTGGAAAACAGCTCACTCCTCCACTCTGCAGCCCATCCCATGGCTCCAGCAGTGCTGGACCCTGCCTGACCTTTGGCTGCTGAGACGGGGTAGGACGACACCAGAGCTGGGAAAATTTGCCAAACTGAAAACAGTATGTGCTCTTGTTGCTGATGTCTTTTATGCTAGAGAATTTCATAATCACAGCTTGTTTCTTGGCTATGACCTTAGCGGAAGAAATGAAGCCCCTGGAGATTCCTGCTCCTCCCCAAGGGGAACATTCACTCAAGTGTGATTTTTCGAGGAGCAGGGAGAATACTGATGATCTATTTGCATCTCTGCCAGAGCCATACTGACAGAGAAAGGAGTATGTGGCCCTACGTTCAACCATAGCCCTTTATTAGTTCATTAATAGCAACCTAGCTTTCTACTATTACTGCCACTGAACACTTTGGAGAGGTTACAATCTGTCTTAGGGAGGACCTACATGGCGGAGACGGCCACTCTCTTGCCACCAGCCACCACCTGCGCAGATTGTGTCCAGCGACAACAGCGAGAGATTCTGCTAAGGCAGGCAAGGAGCTCCTCTGGGAATATTAGCCCAAGCAAAGGGCGATGGCAATGCAGGGCTCCTGTGTTAAGTGTTCTGCTGTGCAGCCCTACCTTCACTGCTACAAATGTGTTTTTACTTTTTACATACTCTGAATAAATCGCATCAAAGCACCAGGGGGAAGGTTTTGGTAATCTTATTTACATTTTCTTAACACCTCTTACCTGTGGATTTCAGAGTCTTATGCTCAACCATTAGTTTAGCCTCAAAACCAACTGTTAAGGCAAGTATTGACCTTTCTATCCAATAGGCAAGGAGGCCTGAGATTTCTTCATGTACACTGAATCTTTCGAAAGTATTTAGTTGTTAGGTTAACATGAATCACAGGGCGCTGCAATGAAGCAGTTGAGGCAATGTAGACTGTATACACCTGCTACAGGGGTGCCTTTGGTTATAGAGGTCTTCCTCTCGTCAGTGTAATATCCTTGGCAAATGGTTTTGCACCAGCTTGGGGGTTCATACTGAACCTCCAGTTTCTGCAGTCACACGTCAAATCTCTGCTTTCAGTACCATTAGTTAGCCATGGCTCATATTTTAAAAAACAAAACCTCAAAGAACAAGCTCCAAATGCACTTCAGAGGCAAAACCCAGACCAAACCCTAAGACGGGACCAAGGCCATTGTAGGATTACTGAGCTTTGGAGGAAAAGGAAATAGAGATTGTATTGTAACAGGCAAGCCCTAACAGCCCAAGTGTCACCCTCCCAAGGGGCAGCAAAAGCTTTTGCAGCATGTGAGCAGCAGAGACTCTCCCTCCCTCTGTGCTCTGGCGGGTTGCAGAAGGAATGTTCTTGTGGGATGGGCAACACCAAGGGGCTGGTGCACCTCAAACTTGGGCAAGAGGATTTTTTCTTTAGGACAGCATTTATGTGCCAAGCCTGCAACCTCTGTATTTTGTACAGTGCCACCCACCACTTCTCCTCTGAATTCCTTGATGCTTTCCTCATTTCATCTCTTTAGCCCCTTTGTTCAGTAAAATGCCAGCTAATGGTTAAAACACGCAATAGCCCAGTGCAGCTCATTTAGACAGCTTGGCTCGTCTTTTGTGCGTGTGTGGTATCCCCCTGAATACCTCCCAGGTGCACTTCAAGGACAGTTTTGTGTTATAGTCAAAGAGATCAGAAGCCAGATGTGAAATGTGCTTCGTGTTTCCTAAGAAAACTGACTGGCAGGGAGTTTCCAAAATAAGATGTTAGAAAGCAGTTGTCAAAGACCACACAGATTTTTAAAGAAAATTACTTTTTCTGTTAAAAAAATAATAAAATCTCTATTCCAATTTATGTTGTCTTCAGAGAGAAACAGAACTAATGGTTAGATCTATACCAGTTAGAGTTACCAGTGAATAATTTTCAAAGAACTAAACAAAAACCTACGCAAACAGAGAGACATACAAATTCTCCTCAGCAGATAGATAAAATGCTGAAATTTCTCCTGCAGATTTTCATCAATATCATATAGCACAGTACTGCTGTTTGCCTCTGGTTTTAGAGTAAGAAAAAAAAAAAGAAATGCCTGAATATATTGCTACGTTACAATATGTTAATGCACTGTTTTTGCTTTTCTGATGCAGTTCTTGGGCTACCTACAAAATGAAGTGGATGAGATTCTATGGCCTGTATTAGATAGAAGGTCAGATTTGATAATTTAATGGTTGCTTCAGACCCTAATCTGCAGATGAATCTTTGTAGAGCCGTGTTTTGCTCCTGATTTCATTCCTACATCAATAGGCTAAGCACTTCTTCCCCATACATTAACATTAATGAGATTTTCAGGCATTTGGAGTACAGGGAAAAATGCAGCCTTAGTATTTGCAATTGCAAATGAGATTGCACTATATTAAATTCACTTAAAAGATGATACTTGTGCATTCTGAAGTGGTACTTGTCTCCCACTTTTTTGAACATGGAAGCAATATAAAGAAATGGCATACGAGTTTGGTCAGCTACATTCACTAAGTATACACCAACACCCCAAGGTCACCCCTGCATGTGCTCTGGTCTGTCTGGTGGCACACAGAACATATATTAAATATAAATGTAATATTAAAAGGGTATTGCCTTATTCTCATAAATTGCAGTACGATTTGATATGGCTGATGGATGAAGGAGCATGTAGGAAACAGTTTTTGAAAGCTTTACTTTTTTTTTTTCCCGCCTGTTGACTTCTGCTTATTGAAAAAAAAGAGGCAAATTTAATGATTGTCCTAGACCGATGTCAACTGTATTAAAGCTCATTTTCATCTACAGCTGACCTGCTTTCCCCAGAGAAGCAGTCTGGATCTCCTTGCTAGATCTCCTTGAGGTTTACTGGGAAGAGCCCCCTCCCTTAAAGAGTGGGCAATATGAATGCCACATTCACCTCACACTATTGAAAATCCAGGTAAGGCACTGGAGAGCTTTTAACAGAGCTCCTGCAGAACCACCAGACTCTTCCTTGTAAGCTGCAAACCACCGAGGACATGCTTTATGGTCCCCAGAGTCTACAGCACCATGTGGGGTAACCGTAACAGCATTTTTCAATTTGATATTTTGAATATGTATTAATACTGAGTTATCTAATGCTAATATGGTTCCTCATCATTTTAAGTTATAGGCAAGGCTTTTAAGCCACATAATAATTTCACTCCTGAAGCTGGTGAGGAGAACCAGGAAAGGAATAAGATTACACAAGACTGTAACTACATTCATTTCAACTAGAGGTCCACTTGGCCAGTGAAAATGTGCTCACAACTAAAGAGGAAAATGCACCCTACAGATTTAAGCAGGCAGAGAGATAAGATCCAAGGGGTAGATACGTTTAAATGCAAGGATAGCGAAGAGCAAGTCAAACAATTAGGGCCATGGACTGTTTTCCCTCAAAGCTGTTATAGATGTGGCTACAGTGGAGATGCGAGAGTGCAGTTGCGGCCTGGACCATCGATTGCTGCATCTGTGGTCATTACCAGAGGTCTCTGCTGACCCCTCAGTTCAAGAAGACAAACGTAATGGCCTAAATCCACCCCACTTTGCAAAGGGCACTTTTAAACGTGTGCAGGTTACCCTGAGAGCAGCATGGGAATGGGGATAAAGCCAGTGCTCAGCTCTGTCGTCTAACAGTTCACCTTGGACTTCAGCTGAGTATTAAAGGTTTTGGGAAGACATCTGATGAAAGCATCTGTTCTTTCCTGAAAGGACTGACAACACCAGAGATGCACTTGATCACGAGGGTTTTTTTCCTGCAGAAGTTGTAAAAGGGGACAGAGAAGAAGGGCATGTCAAGATCAAAGTTTTTCTTCCTTTTCTGATGAAGCAACTGAGTCGAACAGGGAGGCAACATGAGCAGCAGGAGACTCCCAAGCTCAGCAGCATTTATTTAAAAGAAGAAAATAAAACAGTAGTCTGGGGACACTCTGAAGCTTCACATCTCCATCAGTCCCAAAGTAACAACAAGGGAGGAAAGCTAAGTCCAACACACTCTGCTCATGTGGATGTCTTCTCTACAGTGGAGGGGGGAGGTGGGGGGAGCGGAGTGTAGTGCACTACAGAATATACGGATCAGAAATATATATATGCTGTTCAACCAGCAATCATCAATCCAGGACGTGCAAAGGTTATTCAAGGTAAACCACAGTAATGAGATGGGAGGTATTTTCTTCTGCTTACTTAGGCACAGCAGGATAAAATAATCTTTGAGGGCCTTTCCAAGCTTCACAGCCAAGCAGCAAGTTCATGTTTAAACACAGGACATTTTTAATTAATGTTTTTCTTCTGAATGTAGTAGTGTACTGCAAACTAAGAGCAGAGATCAATCCAATTCACAGGTACCTGCACTGAAAACATTTTTTTAATAGAGGGATGGAAATACTCCAGTGTCAGTCAAAATCCCCATTAATTAAATTGTGTCTCGCTATAAAAAATTAGTGTGCAAAGAAGTATTCCCCACACCTATAAGGCAGGGTTTTATTTATTTCTCTTGTGCTGTCTTCCAGCTGCTGCTAGTTCTGCACATAACTGTAACTAAGCTCTAAACCGTCTAATACTGGGAGGGCTCACACGACATTTGGCCATGGCAGACTAAAGGACAAAATTATCTAAATTAATTTAGACTGGAATAAGGAGGATAAACACTGCGAATGGGGTCCCATGCCCTGCTAAATTGCTTTTTCTCTTCAGGTTTACGTTAACAACGACTTTGCATCTGCCTTCAATTCTTCAGCTACACTTGTGTTTGGAGGTTTGGTTTCTATCCTGTGCTAGAGCTACGCAATTTGCCACAGGATTCCCCTTAGTCGTGGTCCAAGCAGCTATCAATCAAAATCAGCTGTGTCTCCGCTGAACACCCACTTGGGTCTATCCAGTAGCACTGCTAAACTCAGCATAAATCTGAGCTCATCTCCACCAGATTCTTCCTAATGGTATTTGTTTAGAAAGTGTGTGCAGCGGGCTTACAATCCATTGAGAACAAGGTCTTAAAGTGAAAAGTGTCCGACAAACTAACTATAGGTGGCACTAACGGTCTGAGTTGCGTGACATTGAGAGACCAGTATTTCAGTTGACTAAAATCTCAGGTTTTATCAGCTCTCCTTCCCCCAGCCCATCAACCACACCATCGGAGTTCTAGTGGGTGTTTGTTATTCAATACAAAAAATGTTTCTCAATATTATTGATATTTTCCCAAATGCTTGAGGGTTTTGGGTTTTTTTGAGAATGAGGTTACGTGCAAGAATGTTTCCAGTCCTGTTTTCACATAAAAAGCGTGACTAAGGTTCCTGTTCTTGATGGACAGCCTTGAAGTTACAAACATATTTTAGACTATTTTAATACTTGGCTTTTACAATTTGCATCCATACTCTACTCCATATATATATATTCCATACACCAAATTCTAGCTAGTTCTATTAAAAACATTCAGCATTACACAGTAAAGGGGAACCAGCAATTTTTCATACTTGACAGGCCAAGCACAAGCACTTCTCAAATAATCACAAATAATTATTACTCTTTGAAGATTTCTACAGATGACAGTCAGTTATAGCTATGCGAATCAAAACACTGAATCTAAAAGAATAATTACATTTTAGATTAAGGGATTTTATGAAACTGACTTGGACTGCAATATTTTTTTTTAAGTTACAGCTTTGCAACATTTCCTGCTTTCATTTATTTCACATACAATATATAATACACATAGCATATTATTCATGACTTAACTTTTCCAAAACATTCCAGCACTCCAATGAGAACCCCACCAAAATCTCAATTAATATTTATTCAGAGTCCACTAATGCAGACTAGAAAGCACATTGTGTGTACTAGAGACAGAAATGCTCAACATCTTCTCTGACAACTTGTGGACAGATAAACTGGAGTATAAATTTTCTATGAAAATGTCCTACAGAGTGGCTGGATAACATAAGATAATAAAACTAATATTAACTTAGAAGCACTTTTACTAAGCAAGAAAATTTTAGAGACAAATTATATCCTCTGAAGGAAGCTCTTGAAATACTACAAAGCTGCTTTCTTTTCTCTGTTTCGTGCATTGAACTGACTGCCCCCCGGAGAAGACAAGGCCAAATACACTTTTTTTTTTTCTTTTCCAATTCTCTGTATTGCAACCCAAGATAACCATGCCATTTCCAGTTCTCACTGTATGGAAGCACTAGGGCTATGAAAAGAAGGATCAATGCTATCAAGAGTAAAACAGTCATAGACAGTAGCGGCTAGCACTGTATTGTCAAAAATCCTAAATTGCTTCACACATTTCCTCCTTCTTTTTCCTATGCACGTCCCCGACTTCGTCCGTGCGCGTGCATGCAGGAGAAAAGGGTGAAATAACACAGCACTTGCATTACTTTGGGTCCAGAGGCTACAATTATTTGAATAATGACACATCCCAAACCCACATTAACTTTGCCATTCGCTCTTCTTTGTTCAGGTACAGGATTTGGGTGCTAGAAAAGAAACAACACTAAACCAGACAAAATCCAGCAGCAGATACACATGCAACTGCAAATGCCGACACTTTCCTGGGAAAACTTCACAACTAGGTCATTAAGTATTGGCCTTTTTGTCTTGGAAGGAAAGGAAAGTACCACAGTAAGCCTAAGTGATGCAAAAATCTTATTTAAAAATCACAGACTGTCACCAAGTGACACCAGCTGTATGTTAAAACTAGCTTTTTAACCAGCCTAAGCCTCCATCACACAATAGGTATGGATTCAGGAAGAAAAGAGCGAGCACCCTTCTAAATGCCACCTTCTCCTGTATAATCCCAAACATCTTTGGAAGCCTGTCCTTCCCCATTCTCCCTGCCTGAAACTATTTGGTGTCAGGACTCATAAAATACGTAGGGTTTGGGGCTAGTATGACAAATGCATAGATCCTATAAAATGTCTTCTCTGAACAAGGGGATGGAAAAGTTGGAAGTCCAGGAAGACCTCTCGCCTGGCCACAGAGTGGGTGAAGGATATGCTGTTGTGCATGTTCCTGTTCCGAAGCTCTGGGGGAACCTTACAAACACAGGGTAGGCAAAATCGAAGCAATTGAGTTTAAGTGCAATACATGTAAGAGGTAAGAAATCATCAGGAAGGCCGGAGGAGCCTTGAGTTGGGAATAATTAAAGCAAAAAACCTTCATGTCGGGGGGTTTCTTGTGATTTAATTTACAGAAGACAAGTTTGGAGCCTCGTGTTGCATGTACAAAGAGCACTCTGCATCATCCTTCCAGCAGCCAACTCCGGCTGTCAGAAGGGAGGGGGAGAAGGGGGAATTTGGCAGATGGCCAATACTGTTTTTTTTTTTCCTCACAGGAAAAAAAGAAGCGGATGAAACCCCAGGCCAGGACCTCGGCTGCCGTGGTGGGGTGAGGGTGATGGAGATGTGTGGCCTTCCTATGGTGGAGGTTCTGCTGCTGGGAGCCTGAACGCCCCATGCTGCTGCCAAAGCGGCTCGCCGCAGCTCTGACAGAAAAGGATGGAGCGTGATGAATTTGTTCGCTCTTGGCTCATTCTTTAAGTGCAGCCATGAATCACTGTTTGTATTAAAAAGCTGAAAGGTCTGGCTATCCTACGAATTTAAGTTTAAATGGAAAACTTTCTGGCCTTTCCCCTCCACAGACATGCACCTATGTGATGACTGGAGCTGAGCTCACGCTCTCTGGACCTGTGCATGTAACCTATAACACACAGGGACACAACCACGGTCTTTCTAACCCTTCCTGGACCCCAAGCATGGATGTTTCAGTTCTACACTACAATCACTGGCCACTCAAAGCTGCCTCAAGTAGCCCTTAGGAGTCCCTACCTATCATTACCTTCAGTGGACTTAATTACGTTAATGGGTGACTGACAGAGGTACAGCAGCAAGGAGTGGGGACCTGGTGATGAGACACAACAGCACGTCACATCTGAGAGTACCAGAGGCTGCAATTGATCTTCTAGGCTGAGGATGAGCTGATTGCTCCTGGCCTTGCCTGGGAAAGCCCCTCCCTGAGGATGCAGTACTGCTTGAGAAAGGGCTGGGCTTGCAGAACTGTCTCCAAGTCACCAGGGATTGTAGATAGGGTCAAAGGGGCTTCCACTGTTTATCTCACAACTCCCAGCTTGCAATCGAGGCATAGATGAATCACAAACTGGGACAACTGAAGCCAAGGGACAAGCACATGCTTTGGGAAGTTCAAAGCCAAGGGAGTGACCTGTAGCTGCTGCAGTCTGCTATTACATCTTCACTGTGGGAGCTGTAGATGTCATTTTTACGGAGAGGCTTGAGAACTGGTTAGGAAAAGGCATGCCATGGACATCTGCCAACGGTGCACCAAGAGGAGCACTGGCCTGGGGATGCATGGAGTCAGCCAGAGTGGAGGTGGGAGTAGCCCTTAAAAAACAGAATGAGAAAGTGCATTTTAAAGTAGCTGACATCTAAGAGACAATGGAAAAAATGACATTTTTTCTCTGCTGCAAGAAGTTGTGGTAGTAGGGGTGAGATAAACTGGGTGGAGGGGGGAAACCGGATGGAGTAGATACGTAAATACAAAAACACCTAAGAAATTCCACAAAGAGAAAGGGAATAATTTTCTGTCTGGGCTCACTGTAGTTAGGACAAGTAGTAGTAAAGCAAACAAGAGAGACTCGGTTTAGATGTAGGAAAAATCCCAACAGAAAGGATGAGACATGTCTGTGCTGAAATAGAGTGAGGAATCTACAGCATTGGGAAGCACCACCTAGGGATTTGATATGCTTCAGGAGTAAGGCTTTCAGCAAATGCTGTAGAGCCACACAGGCAGAGAGGCCAGTTAGTGCTCTGAATGAAACTTCCCTCAGGAAAAGGGACCAACCTCAAACTATGGGGTGGGCAGAGATCAGACAGGAGCTCAGACACCACCACAACAGACACCACATGAGAACCTGCACAGGACACAGTGGAGGAGATGCAGGAGGCCTGAATGCCTGGAATTGCCGCCCTGCTTATCCTGGCAGCTCTGATCTGGCAAATTCAAATAATGGATTTCTCGGTAACACAAATCCTCCGCCTGTACCTCTGGGTTGCAGCTTAGGTGTCGCACAGTCAAGTAGAAATACTTATTTTCTTCTCAGCAGGATATCTGTTATTTTAACTGAATACAATTTACTCAGTCCCATGCTAAATCAGGGTAATACGTTTCCAATTTTTAACTCAGCATGCAACACACCAATATTGCTCCAACAATTTTGAAACCCAAATAGGAAAAACAGATGATAGTTGCTGCATAGCTGTTTTCTTTAGATATAATTCACAGGCTTTAGCAACCCGCTGGAGGGGAGGGGAACCCCATAATTACATGTTTAGCTTACCAAGTCCCTGTCCCCCACGACCAGGGCAGGCACTCTGGGTGGGACACTGCAGGATGTCCCCTTCTAACATCTCCTCCCTCCCACCAAGCAGGGATTCAGGTTCATTCTTCCATTCCCAACCAAGAAATGCCATGATGTTTTTTCTTTTAAGATAAGATGTTGAAAGTAGGAGTGATCATGCCTGACAGCATACAACCCTGCTGTAAGCTGTATCCTGTGAGGCTCACTTGCTGTCTAACTGGATGGTGCAAAGGCCCAGAGGAGATGGGGAAGAGTGAATTGATCTCACTCTCCAGCAGGTTGATGGCAGAAACAAGACCAGACTTCACCTCCTATCTCCATACGATTCTTTTCTTGTAATGATTTGAATGAATTCACCTGGAATCAGACTGTCAAAACAACTAAATCCTCTGGATAATGGATTTTCTTCTCATCAACTAAATGTTTACACATGAACATCGAATTTCTTTTACTTCGCCTTGGTGAGGTTGTATTTTGCTCAGACTAAAACTTGCTGCTCAAGGTAACTTTTCCTGGCACATTTGTCCATGCTGCTCACTATTGTTCACAGAAGGCAACTAAACAGGGTGGCTGATTCTCCACAGCCTTAATTACAGTTAATCAGAAACTTTTCACCTTTCTGCTGCTGTACAAAAAGAATTAGACGACTGCCTGCTTGAAAAGACAAAAGGCCTTTCCTATTAGAATGCTAGCATCCATTTATAATCTTAATTACAACAGGGTTCCCAGGAAACCTTCCTGTTGTGGACAGAAGTAGTATAGAAATAAGATTCTGGGTTAACATGGGAAGCCTGTTTCATCAATAGCTTCCTGGGTCTGATTTCTTCTACCTTGAGATAAATAGCAGTGACTCCAACCCTGAGGGATGCTCAGTCCCAAACAAGACAGCAGCAGTCATTTAGTCCAACCCTAATGCTGTCAGGATCGGGATCAGGCTCAAAGAGGGACTAAAGCAAAAGACTGAAGATGTGCCATGGCAGAGGAGAGGAATTTGTTTGTTTTAAAAATATTTTCAGATTTTAACATAAAACCAGCTGTTTCAGTCTTTGTGCACTGAAAGAAACCCACTGCCAGCAGCTGACCACAAATGACTCCACCACAGGCTTCTCCGGGAAGCAAAGAGCATCTGCATAAGGCTGCCTTCTCTGTTGGCCACCGACACCTCTTCCCAAATGGCAGTGTGCTCCATTCACTGTGCCAGTTCCACACAGACAACAACATCCAACACTCTCAATCCAACTGCCGGGCCCTTGCTGGAAACTTCCCGTCTCCCTGGGTCCCTCTAAATTGCAGCGGGGGAGGCCTCAGCACAGCAATAAAAGACAGAAAATGTGCCTAGGTAATCTTCTTTAAATCCTGACAAACTTAAAAGTGTTTTGGTTGTACTTTTAAGCAATGTCATATTAAGCCTTCTTATGTCGGAGCGTGAGGGCGATGCTGAAAGTAACTTTCATCCTTGATTTAAGACAACTGGAAGGTACAATTATTAGCACGATGCCTTGTTAATTTTCCTCATCTCTACAGCTGTGTTTACCGTGATTTCTAAGGGTTCTCTGTCTCATCTAATAACAGATCCATTTAGGGATTGCATACTAAACGTTAACTTACATTGGAAGAACAAATTCTTAGTATTTCTTTAAATGGCAGCTATTTTTTTGAAACTGTTCCCTCAACTACACCCTGAAAGAAATTGCACATCATTTTTTCTTTTTTCCCCTCTTTTTAATGCTTATTCTTTTTTAACTTCCCAAAGAAAATGAGCAGAAAAGGCGACTCTGAGCTCTTGCTCGCAGGATTCTTCTCCGGCTGCAGCCAAGCTCTGTTTCCTTGCACTCTGCTCCTTTCATGGATGCTGAATGTGCGCCAGCCTCTCATCACTCCCCTCTCTATCTGGTGAAAGGGCTGGCTCTCTCTTAGCTGCTTTCCTATCCTTGTCATCCGCCTTGTCCCACCTGCAGCTTGAGCATGCCAGCAAAGACCAGAAGAAAAAGGAGCTCCAGGACTGAGTTTTCAGCTAGCTCTTGCTAGCTGTAACCCTCCAAAAAGCAGGTCCTCGCTGACCCTGAGCCAACTGCGGCATTAGGCAGGCACTCAGGGCATTTGTAAGTGTGGAGAGCACTGAAAGATCGGGAAGATATCCCCTCTCCCCACGCAGCAGGGCAAGATGAGCGGCAGAGGGGTGCCAACTTGCAGCCCTCCAGCCCGGAGGGACACAGTCTGACAGGCAGGAGTGAGTCGAGGCATTCAGCTGGGCGGTTGATGGGAGTCAAGAGCATGTGCTCGGTGGAAATGTGCCCTGTCCTTAGCGGCGGGGAACAGGACGGCTCCGTCCCACACACAGGGCCGGGGCTGTTCCACCTCCCACGGGGCTCATCGCATGGCAGAGGGGTGCGCTTTGCTGTAAGCTGCTCGTACAGGCAGCTTTCCCTCAGCACAGGTAAAACATAGAGCCTGTGCTGTGCTGCTTTTTGGTATGACAGCCTGGGAAATGTTCTTACGGGGGAGCTGACTGCTTGGCTATCGATATCTCCAGCTACCACTGGATTCTGCGTGCCTATCGCTACCAGCCTGTTAGTGTTCTCAGGGCTTTTTACTTTTATAAACTGCTTATTTTATCTTTGATTAACAAATAACCCCAGGAAGCTATGATCTCCCTATAGACATACACATGCATACACATATATACATCACCCTGCCCAAATGGCACACCGGCTTATGTGCGTCAGAGATCAGGATGTGTGAATGCTTCCAGGTAGTACTGAAGGACTGAAAGACACTCTTATGCCTGTGTAGGTGGGACTGAAAAAAATCAGTAGCACACTAGAGGGAAAGCATGCACTGCTGCTGATCTTGCTTAGTAGGGTGGTCTGAGAAGCATCCACAGCCAGTCAGTACCTGAAACTGCTGTCACCTCTCTCATGATATCAATCAAAAAAGCAGAGGCATATGATGGCTTCTGAGAAACATTAGGAATTGATGCTGTTCTGGCTTATTGAACGGAGGTCGTCCCTCTCAAGAGCTGCCAAATGACATGGATTTAGGAGCAGCAAAAAGTGACAAGTTCACGCAGTGCGGGAAGAGATGATATTCCTGACAGGAGAATTAAACCTAAATTACAGTTTCCAGCTAAGAGAGCTGTCATTTTAGATTCTCTATGCAGTAACTTCCACCCACTGGATCTATGAACGAAGTGCTAATGGTTCTTCCTCCAACCTGCAGCAGGCAATGTGTCTTTTCAAGGCAGCGAGAGTTGCCATGCATTGCTGTGCCCTTCACCCCATGTCGGGGCTTCCACGGCACAAATGCCTCCCACAAACAGGCCGATAATTAACAGTGGATTTTGCTCTTTGAGTGTATCCTGCCTTTTATGAGATGCATCAGCACAGCTGACCTAGAGATTAACAATAGCATCCAACTGCTCTCAACCCTTTTAGATTTGCATTTCAAAGACAAAACTGATTTCACAAAAGTCTGATTATCCTGTTGCTTCTAAATCCCTTGTGGAGGTTAATACTGGCTGGACCAGGTCAACATGCAAAGGTCCATTTGCAAGGACCACACTCAAATGCGTGTGATCAAGTGTCTGCAACCCTGTATCTGTTCCTGTAATTCATCCCCCTGTGTATCTTCCAACTGCTATGTATCCCAGCTAGCATAAGCAGAGAAGTCTCACAAAACCTCTGCTCAACTTCTCCTACTGTTTTTAGAGACCGTCTCTTCCTGTTCCATGACTTAACTTCATGCCTGGCTTTGTTTGTTTAAAAAGAAGCTTTGCTCACAGGGGAAAGAAGTATGTGGGATTCACTGCTCCCAGGAACAAACTGTAATTACATTCAACTTCTTCTGTCCTCCTGGGTGCTCTGTTGTTTCATCACCTCTATTTATGCACATGCAAGTGCAAGCCCCTAACTTCAGTCCCTCTCCCTAGTGCTCTTCAGAAGTGGTCAAGGTCCCCTAACTCACCTTATTAACACCACTGTGTTCTCAGTCCCAGGTTAATGCAATACAGGGTCCAAGGCAATCCCAGTTATTTTAAGATTAGCCTAAACTTTTCATGATTCTGCCTGAACTTCTTTTTCACTTGTGCCTCTCGGTGTTCTTTCCTCACTCTCCTCGGCTGCTCTTCATTTAACCCTCTAGCACCCCCTTTGCAAGCTGCACTCAATATCACTGGAGACTGAGATAAAGCAGTTACCATACACTACTAGTTTAAACCTGATGCAGAACATCTGCTCCTGTTTTGCCTTTAATGATTCACATTCTCTTGTCTGCAGCTCCAGAGAGAGAAGGACCACCTGAGCAGAGATAAACTGCAAGTTCACTTATACCATTTCCAGGAGGAGAAACACTTGCCAAGATTAGATGAGAAAAACTGAACGGCTGAACGGCCAACTAGGCAGAGGCTACACATCAGCCTATTAATAATTTTTGTTCCCTCTTCACGCACCCTGATATTCCAGACAGGATTGGACCCCTTTCATCCTCTCCTCCTCACTTAGTTTTTGTAAATCAACTGAGATCAGTAAATCTTAGGACCTCAACTGTATCCTAAAATTACAGCTTGTTGGAAGTACTATGAGATCTCTCAGCTCCCTGTAGCAAGGTAGGGGAGCTGTCCTGAGTCCACTAAAATATGGGCATATTTTAGCTATGACCTACCTCTTTAGGGACTGACTGAGGCAACAGATGTACACATTCAATAGGAATAAATGGTGGTTCTCAGATCAATCTCAGATAAACCACAGAGGGATCTGCAGGTGCTGGCACGATGGATAATTCTTCCTGAAGCTGCATCTGGAGCAGCTATTGCAGACTGAGGTCTGAGATAAAAATAACACTCAGTACTTAGCTGGTCTTTTTCTATCTGTAAGCTTCAAAGCATTATGCATCATCCCTGCTTTCCAGATGTGAAAAGGAAGCCACAAAGAACCAGTCCAGTGTTGCTGCATTTTTCTACCATCTTCACGAGCTGAATCTTGTCTTCTCCCAACACCTCTTCCCTGCCCAAGTGCAACTCTGCCGGCATCAAGGCAACACAATGCTACCAGGACTTTTCATTTCCTGTGATTCTGCTTGTATTTTAAGATGGGGTATTTGGTTCATTTTTCAGCCGTGGTTCGTGGTACTTCTCTGGAAGAACTTCAGAACAAACTATTTCTTTAAATATTTGTCCTCCCTCATATTTCTAGTCCTCCCATTTATATAAAAGGTAAGTAAATGGATTAAACTGGACTATCAAAATTCAAGTTGAGAAACTGTGGCAGTAAAAAATGCTGGTACCACCAGATTACAGATATTCAAAGCGTTTGGTTTAGACTTACACCTTACCCTCTTTGTAACTTCTTTCCCGACCAACACTTGTGAGATTCACTGTTGGGTGTAAGTACCATATCATGTTGGTGTCTATGAGAAATTAGTAAGAGACATTTGGCACTGCCTGTTGAGAAAATGTATAGCATGTACTGCAGCAACACATACAGTTTTCTGTTTATCAAAACAACTGTCTTATATGCCACTGAGATCTAATGGAAAGTTATCAAAATTCAGTACAGTCAAAGCAGTCCAAAGTGTTGTACCAGGATTAAAATAAAAAAAGTCACTTAAAGTACAAAAAATGAGGCTCTCAAGTGTTAGTCTGTTTCTTGATTTGATGATTTGAGTTTGCCACATCCCTGAACATCAACCTGTATGTTACTGAAAAAAAACCCCATAAAGTTCATGGATCTATAAAGGTCACTGCAAGAAGTAAAAGGCAGCATTTGATTTTTTTCTGGAAAAGTACAGAGTTTACTACAAGAAGCAGGGACATGAGAAGCATACAGTTTATCTGGAATACATGGACAATATTAAGCCAAACCAGCCCAATTTCGAGAAGCAGCATTAAGAAGTCAGTTAGTGGGTACAGCTTAAATGAAGTACTATATCTCTGCCTACTTCAGTCTACCACATCATACTCATCTTCATTAAAAACAACTAGAAACACAGTAGAGAAGATGAAGGAAAGCAGGAAGGAAAACAAGTAGTTTGAGCAATTCCATGAAAAAAAAACACAAACCAGTAACAAAACCACAGGCTGCTTGGGAATACCTCTCTGGGTTTCAATGGCATCTGGTAAAGCAGTCTGGTACCTCGACATTGGTACAAAGATGAATGAATGGTCTGAAATGTCTGCCCATAGATGACAGGAGCAAAAAAAGTTGGTGAACATGTTTTTAAAGCTTTACAGTCCCCTCCAAGGAAGCCAGTGTAATCAGAGCCCGGCTCTGGCGTTAGAAAGTGAAGGGGAAGGAACACAGAGAAGAAAACAAAAATGATACATAGTGAAAATATTGCTCCTACATCTCTGGGGTGAAGAGCTTCCTTTGAGAAGCTCTTGCTTTTGATGGCAGAGGATGACATCTCTCTGGGATGAGAGAGGAAAGGAAAACAGAAAAGCCTGTGATAGATGAAAACTACTAAACAAAAGAGACTGTCTGGGAAATTAATATTTATGAAATGCAAAAAAGATTGTAGTAAAATAAAAGATAACACAAACCTAATAAAAGCAAAGTTGTTCTGAATTTAAAAAAACCACCAAGATGCAGAGCTGCAATCTGGTGCTGTACTTTCAAGAAACTAATTCCCCTCTGTCTCAGGCAATGTCAAAACAAAAAAAAAGTCACATACAGGCATGATCCAAAACCCAGTGAAGTCAATGGAAAAATTCCTCTTGATTTCCAAAAGCTTTTGATTTGACTCTGGGAATTTCTGATGTTGTTAAGAGCTGCATACCACAGCTATTACTCCCTAAAGAAATCCTATAGCTCATCCAATGGCACAGAGAGGTGCTATGGGGCTGAAGGGTTGCTGCCAGAAGCTGCATGGCTACTCTGCTCAGTAGAGGACAATGGCGCATCTTAAATCCTGGTGTGTGGCACTGGGGGTGTTACCTGCAGTGTTCTGGAGATGACTGTTTTTGAATAATGGGAGCTACTGCATCAAGGGCTTCTTAAAGCCTTTGAAAATCTTCTCCCATCACAGGTATGAGCTAGTAAAAGTGTTTTTACTCAGATACCCTCCCTCTTCCTGTGGGGTATTATAACATGCTACATTCAGTACACTGTCCAGTCTTATTTTTAAAGCTCATTTGCTTTTAGGGAGGAAAATGTTTTATAATTCTAGTGCACCTCTCTATTGAGAAGCACTTCTTCTGATGTTCTGCTACAGTTTATGTTTTCTTTTTTTTTTTTTTTCAATTCATTAAATATATCCCAGGCCAGAAGATCATGAATGGGAAAATGGGTCAGTCGAGAAAGGCTGAATGAAAACCACTGTGACAACCTCAATTCTGAGTTTGTTTCTCTGTGGGTTCGTTTCTTGGAATGGGTTTTCATTTTAGGTAGGGTTGTTTTTCATTTCCAGGCATGGTTTGCTCTGGTTTATGCCCAAGAACTTGTACTAACAAAGCCCTACGGTTCTGTGAAAGGAGTATAAACATAGATGCTAAATCTGAAAACCTTACCATCTGCACTGTTTCTTTTCTTTAATAGCGCTTCCTAACTGCAGGCTTTTAGATGGTGTAACTGCAGCCTGGGTCCCCAGGCTCAGAGTTACAGACACCATGTAAACTGTGGCAACCCTTCCTCAAAAAAGATCATGTTTGAAAGAGCATTTGCTCCAGCAAAGAGTGAGTGTGTCCTCACCCCAGTGTACTCACAGTACAAACTGTGCAGATCCTCTGCTCAGACCATCATCACAGGAATAGCCCTCAGCACTCAGCACTGACTTAAGAGTGCTGCTTACCAGGAGCTAACACGATGTTGGGCCAAGACTGTGTGGCACCTCACAGGGTTCTTCTTGCCGCCTGGAGCTGTGAGGGGATGGGACACATGGTCCCATAGAAGTGGTGAAGTGAGAGTGACACTAACTCACCATCATCCCTTTGGTTTGTGTCAGCATGATGGCGCAGCGGGTATGTCACCTGGCCTGATTGCACCCTGAGCCCACGACCATATGGGTGACAAAATTGTACAGACAACTGCTCCTGGAAATATCAGGTTCTTCCTGGGGAAGGATGAATGAGCCTCTAGAGGAAAATTCCAGGTTATGGGGCGTTTCAGACCTAATAATGTAATTTAGAAAGAAAAAGAAAATCCATGCTGGGCTATTAGCAAAAATCAGGTGTTAGAGTGCAGGGAAGATGCATAAAACACTGCATTAAACTATGGCAGTTTCGCTCTACCTCAGAACATAAAGTTTATTGAATGGCTCCCAGAAGAGGGGAAAATGGATTTGGCATTCAGTAAAAAAAAGTCTATAATTAGTTTTTTACAGAAAATCCATGAACTGTGCTTGACTCCTGATGATTTTTTGTGGTGTTGGCTGGTGAATGCCCTCATCCAATGTCGCCACAGGGGGCAGGACATATAGCTGGAGAAGGGCTCGGGGTTGTCCCTTACCCTTGAGAAAAGCTGTGGCAGAGGAGGAGCCTGATGCTCCCGGTTGTGCCATTGGAAAGGAGCAGTGATGGGTCCCTTGATCCACCCCAAGGCCACCCCAAACATCTGGAGAGCTGGAAAGCAGGACAGAAGCTGTGGTTGATCTGGTCTCTAGCGAGTTCTGAAGATGGGGAAGGCAGCGGCAGTGACCTGTCCTCTGAGCGCGGCCATGCTGGAAGAGCCAAACTCATGAATGTGTCTGTGGCAAACCAGGCCTGGTGATTTGTGACTCATAGACCCTTGAGCATTTGCAACGACGTAACTTTCCAGAACTAGCCAATCTGACAGGTTTGCCATCGAATTAACAAAATAGGCAAAATACGTATATATAAGAATTCAAGGGAATGCAGCCAGAGACATAGTCTATCACGTCATGGAGATTTTAAAAAGTCTGTCTGTGAGATCAGGTGGGGTGCATAGAAACAGCATAATTAAAAAGACTCACGAGCACCATAAGAAAACACTTTCTGAAATTGTTTATGCACCTACATTTTATGTTCAAGGATGCTAGAGTCCCTCAACAGGCAGCTAATAGCTATATGGCTTTTACAAAGAGTTAACAAATAAAATTTTAGATGAGAAATTTAGAGATGTGTTTTTAAAATGCACATGCCAATGGACTCATTTTGGTTTTTTTTATGGCCCTGCCTCCTGTGCATTCATGGCCTTCCTGAATCTTATGTGAAGTTTGAGAGGACTTGTAAATCAGTTCCTCTCCTGGACCTTTAAAATAGCAAGTGATTAAAACTAAAAGCAAGCTCTAATTATATCAAAGAAACCACTCAACTAGTTCTGGTTGTGGTCATCAGGCATGACACAGGCTTGCTCCCTCTGCGGCTCAACAAAGTTGAGAAACCACAGACTATTCCCAGACTCAGTTCTTGAAAGTCTAAATCTAGACAACAGTAATTTACACTACAGTTAGACGAACCTATCCTTTATATGTAACCTAGAAAGACCTTCAAAGAGAAAACACATATTTTACTTGGAGATTAAAAAAGAGCACTCAGCAGTGCTCTCACTGCTGTACACTGAATAGGTGAATGCCAACAAAAACATTGCTAGACTGGACCCATCTGTCATTGAAACACAAAGCAGCAGCCTTACATTGGGAGTATTTGTGAAGAAGCAGAGAGCTTATGTCTGTATAGAAGCATAAACGACCCCACAATTACTAACTCTCAGTCCCACTGTGAAGCATGTCAACTTTACTGCCATAAATGTGAAACTTGATCAGGCTGATATGGTGAGTATGTGGCACAGTCAAGCTCGACACTCAACAGCATCCCAGTCTCCTGTCATTAACACCAGCTTCTGCAGGAGGTAAATCTACCAAAATAACAAGACAATAAAAATAAATAAAGATTTCCTAGCTCCTATTCCAACGTTTCCCTTTCTCCATCACACTTTTCCATTTTCTTATTGAGTTCAGCACTCAATGAAAAATACTTTTGCCATTGACAAGGCTGGAACTAAGCACAGAACAATTTTTTACTGTTTCACATGTCCCTGCAAGAAGACTGCAGTATGGATCATGGGCCTTAAGAAAATTAACATCAAGCCTGTCAGTGACTTCAAGGAATTCAGAATTTCCTCCACTGTGTGCAATGTCCAGAGCTGTGAAGGGAAGTTTGCCAGCCAAAACCAGAAGGTGCTGTTGCAATAATTAATAAAACTAATGGAGAAACTGAGCAGACTCAAATTAAAATGCAAACAAAATAAGCAACAGTGAGAAGACAGACAAATAAAAAGCCAAAGCACGTTAGTGTTAAGGCAATGTTCTTTTCACTGCAAAGCCAGGTATGAAAGAAGATTGTCTTTCAAATGCCTTGGGGCTAGTGCATCAACAGCGGTTTCAGAGAAAAGCGACACTTTTTATAATGAGGGAATGCATAGTAGTCTTCTGTAAAAAAATAAAAATAAATCTACAAATGTTTCCAATCTCTGTGCCCCTGTGGGGCTGCTCTGTTTCATCAGTCTCAAATGATGAGAATTGTTCAGTAGCTATCATGAGAATATTCACCTGAGAAAGTTATGAGAATTTTTGCAGGATGCAACACATCCTGCTGAGGGCTCAGCAGATGACCCACTAACAAGAGGGAGATTTATATTATTAGAAGAACTGCCCACAGCTTTTATTATTAAGTTTCACACCGAAGTTTTCACACAGAAGAAATTTAAAAATGACAAGGGCAACGATTTTGATATCCTAAGCATAAGTCTAGTCCTAAAAGCTTACATAGTGATGTGACCGAGGAGTGCAAACAGATGAGAAGAATTTGATGTCTAGATCAACAGACTGAAGGTGCTTCCCATGGTGCTGGTGTTTGTTTTAAGCTCTCTCACTTTGAAGAGCATAATAATTGAGGTTTGGTAAATTCTGAACTGAAGATATTTTCTCAACTATGCAGGTCATGTTTTCTTCCTCTTCAGTCACCAGGAGCCAAAGGGAAATTCATGCCAAGGCTGTATTTCATGCTCTCAGTAACAATCCAATTTCTGTAACCAGAGTTTTGGAACGGAAAGTTCTTATTTTGGGCAAATCCCATGTGAAGGACATGCCCTAGTAGACAGATGGATACTTTCAACTTTCTGGTATAGCTTATGGAATCTATTGCTAGATAGACAGCTAGTGCCTTGTCGTGCTTCATGTGTTGAAAACTATTTGTAATGCAGAATCTTGCTAATGCAATACAGAAATACACACATTTTAAGTGAAATACTCTTACTGCAATATTCTAATTTAGACCTTGATCAAAAAACATCAGCCGCTTTGCACTTCATGGTTCAGATGAACTACAGCGTGTCTGTAAAATGGTATGACAAGGGAGGCCTTATCATTGGTAAGGTGAAAAGGTGCCTCTGCTGGAAATTTCCATATAATTACATTAATTTCCATATTGTGGTACAAAATTGCTACAAGACAGAATATTGCCTGGTGCTGCATACAAGGATGTGGGAACCCTCAGACTGGTGCTTAAACGGCTCACCTGTGAAGAGCCAGAACAAAAGCTCCCCTATTTCTACCAGAGATTTGTACAAGGTTACAGTAGACTGTCTTTTTTTTTTGGCTGCATAGAGTCTGGCAATCTGAGCACAAATTTTCTGCTTTCAGATCCATAACACAGAGAGGATCAGTGAATATCAATGGAAATTTCACCTGGGGACTGAATACAACATGATAGAGAAAGATGAGTACAGAGATCTGAGAGTGAAATTTTTGCCCTGCAGTTGTAAAGCCTGTTTTCTGGAAAGCGCTCAGGAAAATCCCTGGCTCGTGCCACGGTCAGGCTTTCTGTACAACACTGCATAGGGAAGAGGTTCCAGTTTTCCACTACCTTGGACCTTTTTCCAGCCATATCCACAAAGTAAGTCTGATCAAAATTACCCGCCTTTCGGGCAGGCAGCCGAGTACGCAACTGGCCCTCAGGCCAGGGACATGAATGGCAACCTGAGTTACAGCAGACTGTGTGGAAGTATTCAGTGGGTATCTCACAGAAGTGATACTGAGGTCAGGTCCACCAGACTGGGAATCATGTAATAAAATTTCTCTACAATGCAATACCAGTTTCTCCCTTTCAGTTGGAAAGCACAGGATGGACGGGAGAAGCAGTGGGATCAAGGTGGTGCAAAATAAGGTTTTCTGGCCCCTGGGCATCAAGACCTTGACCCTGGAGTAACTGTGCACGAGTTGCAGAAAAGCCCATGGTTGCTACACCTTCGCTGCCACCTTCATTGACAGACCTTGCTGGGTTTCTGTGCGGAACCCATGCAAGGGGGTCAGCAAATGGCCTGGTTTGAAGCCACGGTACTGAGGGGTCAGAAAGCACATGTATTGCCCTAAATCTGTATTAAAACAAAAGGAAATCAAATTCACCAGGCTTTTTTTGGTAAGCTAAATCAAGTCTATAGCAATTCTAGAATGGATTTTAGTTAACAGTAACAGGTCTGATGTGAAACCCTTTTAATGTCTTTCCCTGCTCAAATTCCCAGAGTCTGGATATGCTGTCAAGCTGTGCAAGCTCTGTGACACATTGCTGCTCTGGGTGTTTAATAGTGCTGAGTGTTGGCATGAGCTCTACTCCCACCAAAGTCAGGTCAATGAGATTAACTCCACACTTCAGTGGGAAATTAATTAATGTCCAGTGCCTTTTGAAAATCTCATCTCTCTCATTTTGCCTTTTCTTTAAAAAAAAAAAAAAAAAAATTCAAAAAAAATAAATTCAATTTAGAAGGACAAACCTGGTAGAATTCTAGAAATAATAACAAAGAAATACTGGAGCCATCCCCCAATCCCTAGCTGAGTAACTGGCATGGCTTCTCTGACCACTTACTCTACCTCCCATTTAAGTGTGGTTTGTAAATAAGCAGACTGGAGAGCTGGGCAGGGAGAAATTTAATGAAATTCAGTAAGGGCAAGTGTAAAGTTCTGCATCTGGGGAAGAACAACCCCATGTATNCGTAACGTTCTGTGATCAAGCAGATATATAACCCATGTGCTGAATTTTATTTTTCCTATAATAATAAAAGCCACAGAGAGAGATTCATGATAACATGAAACCTCACTTGACTGTGCACAAGCAGCAGCATTCATTACACTCTCATGATGAATTTAGCCCTCCGAGTACAAAGAGAGTTTTACCTTCTCTTTTTTTTTTTGGCAATTTGCATGAGAAATACAGAGCATTTAGTCTTTGAATTAATCAAAATATCTCTGCCTTCACTGAATAAATATATTTGAATACATGAATAAATAATATATTGAGTAAAATAATGAAACTAATTTAAAATAAGGCTGAGAATGAGGTCACAGTTGTTATTAAATATGACATTTTCCACAGCGTTTACACTGCAAGAGATAATGGCCTATATATTTTAAAGTGGGTAACAAACCATCAAAAATCAACTTTAGATAAATTAAAGTAGCTTAATTTTCAGCAAGCACTAGGCTTTTAACCTGACTTTGTGAAAATCTGGTTAAGATGATTCGAGATGAAACTAGAGCTTATATGCGTAGGATGAAAATCTTCATTTAAAACCAAAGCAACCGCTTAATTGGCAGTCAATCCTAAATACTAGGGGTCCAACTGAAAAGTCAATCTTGCTAAAGCTGTCAGGCGCCTACCCTCAGAATTAGATAGAAATATTTCATCCAGTACTTGCTTTTCAGCTATAGACATACCATGAATAAAATATACCGATTATTTTAAACAAAAAAAGTTTGTACAAAATCCTGTTCCTGGAAGCAAGCAAAGAACTCCTAGAGACATAAACAGGAACCGAGCTTGAAAAGCTCTCACGAAAACCCACCAAGCCAGATACAAAATCTATTCACCAACAGTTGACTTGAGGACAACTCTGTTTTACTTGGCTGCCTTAAACTATTGCTTTTCCAGACAAGTCAGCAACCAAAAACGAAAGCGAAGCAGGTACTAGAAATGAACTCGATTAATTTGAAAACAGAAGAGAATGAAAAGAAAAATAGATAACAGACACATTAAATAGTGAAATCCACGGAACAGACCTTATAATATTGCTATCACCTCCCTTCATCCTCAGTGTGCCACCAGCCCGCATTCGGTGAGCAGTAAGGAGAGACTGGACACACCAACGCATGGTAGCAGCCAGTTGCCAGATTGTTTTCATTTGCTTCTGTCTGCTCAGGGCTCATGTCAATTAGAAGAGGGTAATCAGCACTTCATTAGAAATGTAATGAAAAACCTAACTCTAGGAGAGATTGAGCATGTTGTACATTATCAGCATATTTGAGCACTGTAATGAAAACAGACCTTCACAATGCTTCACCTCTTGTAACTGTGACTTCACATTAGGTTTCATCCATTTACCAGCTACATCGAATGCCCCTTCATGATCTGCTGGAACTCTATGCTCTCAGCTGCCTGACAGGATGAATTGCTTAGATTAAAATTATCCAAATGCATAGCAAGACTTGAGGTAACTGGAAAAGTTTGTCCTGCCTTGCTCTTTATTCCAAGGTACTGGTGGAAAGGTTACCTTGCCACTAATACGTCGTAAACTGCGCAGCCACAGTAAAATGGGTTAAATACTAAGACCGCTTGATGAAGCTACCTAATTCAGTGCACTAACACGCCAGGCTTTTTCAGCTGAAAGTCATTCAAGTCCAAAATTACTCTATATACTGTTTAGGCTGGACAAACTCACCCCTGCGCCTAAGCACTGGTCTGTGTTGTCCATCCTGGTGGTAAGTGCTGTGCAGCCCTCTCCCAGATTGTCTCTGGGCATGGTTCAAGGCTATTCTCCCACCTGGGCCATCTGGATGGTTTGGATACTGTTGTTCTGATCTAGAGGTAAGGGGAAAGAGCTGCAGGGAAGCAATCTGTGCCATGGTATTCATCTCTGGGCCAGGAAGTGGAACCTGGCTCTCTCTGACTGCTGTTAAATCCCAAGCTTTTTCTCTCTCTGCTCTACAAAGGAAAATGTTTTGCTTTACGCTCCGATACACGTTTATGTTTAAAGCCTTTTTGGTCTTTAGCTTTTCACTAAGAAAAACAGGTGATGTTGCCCATAATTTTAACCTTTTAATCAAAACCTTTATAAATCTCATGCATTCTAATGCACTAATTTTTCTGGCATGGTGGAGCTATTTGCCCAAAGCAATATTCACAAAGCACAAATGCAAGCAGTGCTCTCAGCAAGTCATCAGGATTAGTGATGAAACGATCTGCAGCATGGCTGGCCTATGGAACCTGCAGAAAAAGACCTCAAAGACTTTAGCTGACTACACATAAACTTTCCTCACGTATAAAAAAAATAAAATTAATTTAGTCTCATAATAACTCAAGTTGAAGGCTGCCTTTAGGCTGTGATAACCTCTCTCCATCTAGCAAGTTTCCCCAGCAGTCCTGGGAGGAACTTTCTGTGTCAGGAATGCATGAGTGGTTTCCACTGCTATGCCCAGGTATTCCAGCAGCTGAGGAAGTGGGTGGAGGAGGAGTCTGGGAGATGTTTTTGGAAGACTAGTGAGGAACTGAGGATAGGAACAGCATGATTTATAGACTCACCTGAGTAATCCAGGTTGTAAATCAGTGCCAATCACACTGCTATGAATGATGACAGGGGAGTCGCAGAAGCAGGAGGAAGATAATTCCCCAGTTCCAGCCAGTTAACTCTGGCATACCACAGATTTCAAATTCCAGTGGTTTATTATCCAAAGTCAATTTACCAAGTCTTTGCCTTTAAGAATACTTCGATAAATTAGGTGAATGAACTACAACCTCTAATGGAAAAATCGATGCTTTTTGGATACGTTTCACATAGCAAGCACCAGATAAAATAAAATTGCTTTAGGGACACCCCTCCAGCCCAATCTTTCCTTTTCAGTCTGAAAAAATTAGTATCTTACGTCTCTTTTAATTAACTCTTGTTTAGCCAGTAAATTCCATGTCATAAACCTTGTTTATACAATTAGAAGCAACTTGATACCAGCACAAAAGTCCAAAATACATGTTCAAGACCCTTCCAACAAGCAACCCTGCGCAGAGAGGACCAGATAACTGAGACTCCACTAGTATCGTTAAATAATGCCTTAAAAGTATCCTCTGTTACCTGACATCTCCCTCACTTATTCCAAGCACAAAGTGTTCACATCTTATAGTCTCACAAGGAAGCATACTCATTCTTGGGGTGCTATCAAAAATAATGAAAATATAATCCTGAATTTTTGTGAGAATGAGGGTGGGACTGCACACTGCTAGGCAGAAAGGCCCCAGTCATGTCAGGGTTAGTGTTGAGGGTCAGTGTTAAGGCCTCTGCGCTGCCTAACATGGTGAGCTTCAGAAGTTCTCATGAAGCTTCTTGAAAGAGGTCCTCATGCAACATTGCCTGGAAAGAAAGTCACTCCTCCAGGCTGAAGGTGTGTGGAACACATGACTTGGGGTCTGATAAATGTGCTCTGTGGGTAGTGAAACAAGTGAAATCAGCTTTTTTTTTTTTTTTTTTTTGCCTCCCTGTATGTATTTGGAGAATCTATGCAGGAAGAGGTCTCAAGGTAGGGTTCTCCAACAGGAGATGCCACATGGGATGGTGCCAAAGACCAGGTGGCAGGAACCACCACAATATGAACAGAGACAGGCAAATAGATAAATAAAACAAATGCAAGGGGAATCATGTGAAGATAAAAACAAAGAAACCAAATGAGCAGAACTGACAACCTAAAGGTACGCTCCTTGTTTATATCCAAACAGTGGGATGGAATGCACCCCAATGCTGCTGAAAGAAAAGAAAAATCTTCTATCCTGGCTGCCTCCCACCAAAGTCAGAATGGGCAGATGGTATGCACATTTCAGGAGAAAACCAAGATTTTAAAGCTGTTTTTTAAATGTATTTGGGAATAATGCCACTTTGACCAACTCCTTTTGTAGTTCTGGGCAAGGAATATTAACCCTTAGCTACAGTTTTCCCCTCATACAATACACAGCTGGCAATTCCTACTGCTGCTTGACATGGAGAATAATATGCATTTCCCCAGCATTTAGGAGTTTAAATACTCCACGCTGTTCGATTTATTTCTGTTACTCTTGATACAAATCGCACAAAACTGTGATTCATGTTTTAATATTGATTCCATAATTAGTTCAGTGCAGGTAAGCTTTCATGCCAGATACAGTCCTACATTTACTCCCTTGGATGCCATTGTAATATTGGGCTTTACATGCTAAACCTTTACAAGAATCCTGTTTCATGGTAGTCAAGAGCCTGTTTCACACTGTGGTAACAGCCTGCTGTAATGATACCTTATCTGAACTAGACTGCTCATGCAACTTACATGACTTCGCTCACGTATGCATCCAGATGGGACATCAGCAGCACCATCCTTGTTACCTAACCCCTGCTCCTGGGGAGGAAGCATCGGATGGTCGACACAGAATAAGGCTCCACAGGAGCCGCCACTTTGGCTCATGCTCCTCTGTCATCTCTCCTTACTTTAACAACTGTCTGATGTCTCGGAGGCTCATCTCGAGCAGTTCATGACAGCAGTGCAGCACCTACTGACTGCTTTCTGAATGCTCTTTACAGCTTTGTGTATTCATGGCCCGCCACACTGCATCGTCCTTTATGGGGCAGCAGGAAATGCAAGGTGCTGGCATGGTACATTCGAAAAGCTGCAAGGTACAGCATCGTCCAAAGCACAGCAAATTTAGTGAACGTCACCAGAATCTGCTAAGAACTGGGTCATACCTTTAAAATCTCCTTACAGAAGGCTAGAAAGGACCCACTGCTTCTCTGTACTTTACTGTAATGGCTTATTCATTGTTTGCAGGTTTCGTGGGTCCTCTGAGGATGGATCATTCATCCTTCCACTGAAGAGCAACGTGGGATTTGGAGAGGGTAGTACCCTAGATCTCATGACAAGCTGTATTACTGAGCCCTGCCAAGAGGCCTCCACCTCCAGCTGCAAGGCTGCCAGGCTGGCACGGCCGATCCCGCCAGATGCAGTGCTGGCAGCCTCTGTCAGCACGCTAGGGGATACATGGATGGTGAGCAATTCCTTCTGCCAGGCTCTGTAGCAGCTCAGGATACAACCAGTGAACCCCAGAACATACCTCCACCTCTTCAAAACCTCCTGCCAGCAGCCCCAAGGAATGGAGCTCTGTATCAGATGGTGTGAACCTCCTATCCCTCCCTCAAACCTTCCCTTGCCCATCACCATGTTATTCCTCTGTGGGGTCCTCCTCTCCCTGCAGAGAATGGAACAGTATTCGCCCTGCACTAATGCAGTTCTGCAGCTGCAGAGAAATTCTTCTCACCTTAGTTAACAAGAGAATCAGAAATCCACTGGGTAAAGCCTTAAAAAACATAACTCCACGTATACTACTATACTCTGAATCTGGTGTGGTAGTGCACGCAGAGAATTCTAGATCGAACTGGACTTTTGGCAACAAAAACAATCGCAGAAACAACAACAGATCCTGCCAAATTTTGCATGGCTGTATTTTTTCCTTGCTGGGAAATTATCATTTAGCAGATTATACCAAGTCTAAATGTAACACTCTTTCACTGCTACCAGCATATCTCCCAATATTAAATACTAAATAACCATTTTCTGCAGACCATTACACAGAGAGATGCAGTACTTTGGCTATTTTGGGCTTCCTTTTCAATCTCACTTGACAAAGCGCAACTGCAGATTTTCATTTATTTTTTTTTCATAAAGGTAAAGTCCTCTCATCACAACTGATTTAGAAGCAAATCAGAGACATAGTCCGTAACACAGACCCAATTTAGACATTCAGCACTCCAATTGGCATCACCCGGTAAGCTGAAATAAGCTTCTCCTTTCATTCAGGAGAGAGAAAGGAGCTGTTTGTATGGATGGACATTACAGGCACTGTCTACTTCAGAGCACACATCCAAGAAGTGGCATTCAACTGATTTCGTTAGTGGCCTGAACAGATCACGTATTAAAGGTCTTCTTATTTACATGCATTTTTGGGAAAATATCAGACTCCGACTTAGCTCATCATCTTGATGCAGCTATGCACTTCAGTGTGTGTTTAACATTAAGCCTATGCTTAGTTGTGAAAATCAAGCAGCTGTTCTGCCACTGTGCGGAACTGTGCCTTCTGCTTTTTAAGAAATAGCTACAAAAAGTAATAGAAAAAGTTATTGAATCTCCTGCAATGTGCTAAGAATCTTTAAGGCCCTTACAAAGTCATCATCAGCTCTTTACATGACTGCTGCAGTTTCTCAACACACAAGTGAAATTATCCCCACACTTTGAGGGCAAATGTGTGATTCCAGAGAATCTTGCCGCATGGTACATGTCAGTTGATGTCACATAAAAGTGAGTAGCTCCCAGACTACTATCTTCCTCTATTGTTACTCCCTTTAAAAGCTGAAGAAATGATTGGGGAAAGCTTTGCTGTCCAAAGCGTTACCACAAACTGGAGACGGAGACCAAGAAATAGTCCTGTACTGGATACACATTCATAGCTCACATCTTTCCAAACTAGGCGGTGGGGATGGAGAATTGCATGTTTGTGAAGCATGCACCTTCTTTGAAGTTTTCTTGAAACTGGTTGCTGATGTGCTTGAGAAGAGCTTGTCTGAGGTGATAAAATCAGTGAATTAATCACGTAAATCAAACAAAGTTCAGGACAACAAGAAATATTCTGATTTGGTCAGGTTCATCATGGCTTTAGCTGCAGGCTCTGGTGGCAGGGACCTGCTTTTCCTACACTGTGTTATGTACAACCATGTACTCCCCATGAGCAAAGAGAGAATAGCATCCTCTGATACCACAGCAATCACATACTTGGGCAGCAGTCCATGTATTTTACTGCTCCTTTATGGAGTGTTTTTTGACAGCCAGATGCAAGAGTAAGGAGAGCCAGCACCATCTGACTAGTCCTTCTCCTGTGCCAAACATCCTGTTAGCCACCAACACTGCTGGTCTCCAGCAACAGATCTGCCATGAAGCATGGCTGAGAGCAGTCACATTGCACACCGGTTCCTCATGCAAGGGCCATTCCACATACGCAAGTCTTGACAGCAAAATCACTTCTCCTCATAATTTGTGCAGACTGAACATTCGCATCCTCAAATAAACAGACATCTGGAGGGATTTAAGAGTAGCCAGCTTGTCTCCTTATACTTTTGTTTCAAAGAAAGTCTGTTTCAAGGCCCTGAAAAATAATGCTAGGGGAGATAAACGCAGAGTTGTCCTTCAGTTACTGACACAGTTAGCTACAATTCTCCCAAAATGTTAGCTTTGCACCATGCTTTAATTACAGGCCATATTGCCTACAAGGTAGACAAGAAAGGAATTGTGACACCATCTATTGCTTTCTAAATTTGCTATCTAGTATCTGCAAAAGTGCATCCTGGGAGGAAACCTCCCCTTACCAGCTACTGGGAATGCCACGGGCACAGTGGCAAAAGCTCCAGTGCATCAAACAGCAGCCAAATAGGGCTCCCAACTCTTGCGTAAAGAAAGGATGTTGGGAGCGACAAGGAAGCAAAGCTGAAGCACGTGCCACACTGGCTATCGGCTGGAGCTACGCATTAGTTTGGCTCATGTTAGAAGCGCCCTTGGGCCACATATAACTACACAATCAAAGTCTGTTTTATAACACTCAGAGGGACTGTGTTAAGGTTACCAAGAATCTTTAATCTTACTCTTTCCTACATTCTGAGAGACTGATTTTTTTTTTCACGCATTCATACACACAGTGCTGACTAACTTAAGTTAGTGATGACCATGACTTTCAATAGCAATGGAACTAAGAAGAGTCAAAGGAGCCTTTCTGTTAAGGCACCAGGAAAGGCTCCAAAGAGAAAACAGACTCATCCTCATATGTGCTAAGAAACTTGTTGTAAATTGAATTATTTGGAGGAAAAAAAAATAAACCAAGAAATGTCAATATAAGGAAAATCACAAAGATTAATTCCTAGAAATACTTCCTTTAGTCAACTACCCATAATAAAAGATCTTTTGCTAATTCCCTTAAGCACTCTACCAAGATGAACACATACAAACACACCAAATTCTTACAGAATACAAAGAGGTTCTCTGTCTGCAAGAACAGTAACATAGGCTCAGGATCGTCAGGATGCTGACTATTTTGGTCAATTACTTGAGTGGGGACAGCAGGTCTAGCGTCATGAGCAACAACAGAGCTCTTATTCTTGGAATCAAACCCAGTTATTTTGGAAGCTGAACTCACAAAACTGACTCATAGACCTGTCAGTCAAATCAAGATCAACATGTTTCCAGATATAGCTCAACTGTAGGGAATAAGTTACTGCTCAAGGGAGACTCCCTTCAGATGAAGTTCACCTTTGGCAGGTCAACACCAGGAGACCATTATATCTCTTGGAATTTAAAGGAGAGATGTGGAACCAACTTGAGACCAAACAACGTCTTGACTGATTAGAGATTATTCACTATCAGTTCTGCTCAATAATCAGGTATTTAACCGTACCGTATCTGCCCTAGGGCTTTAAACTGTGGATCTGTGGTCTCCAAAAGCTTGAGTAAGGCCAGTTTTATTGAGATAGAATGACAGAAAGAGGGCTTTGGGGAAAGATGTTGGGGTTTTTATCTAGAAAGTAGCTAAGATGATTATGTTTAGAACAGCTGTCTCCAGTGGAATAACCAGTCTCAAGGCTGAAAGCAGTTATATTGGGATGAACACAAACCCACGAGGGCAGATGGCTTGTGCTGTTGGTGCAATCAGCTAGAAAAAAACCATACATACACCAAAGAAGGATCATAGCAAAACTACTCTGTCTTGTCCATGAGGGTTAGTGCTTATAGCATTATCAAATTGTCAGGATCTCAGAGTATAAGATTTACAGAGATTTACAAGCCAGAACAGAAAGTCTGAGCTATATCTATATTTCTATTCACTGTTCTTATTAAGGAAAAGCCACATCCAAGATGACAACAGTCTGCACTGGGTTTGATCACTAAATATAAGCCTCTGCCGTCGAGCTAACTCAGGTGACTGGCTGCCTTGCTCAGCTGAAGCTGGTTTAGAGCAGCCACCCTGTAAAACTTCTACTAGAGATAGTACATCCTCATGGGTACGTCACACTAAACATAGCAAAGCTTTGTAGGGGAAAATCACCTCATCTCCCGGGCTTCCCAAAGCAGCTCTTCAGCACTCAACAGGGTGAGGTCCTGCTTGTCTTTCTGGACAGACTATCAATAGCAGAAGAACCTTAGGCAATACGAGAAGGGCCCTTGCAGGACCCTTGCTGCAGGAAGGGCCAGTAAGCATCTGGAAGTAAAGGAGTATCTGAACACACTGCCAGGTGGGCCTGCTGTCCCACCTTACGTCCAGTATGGCAGGCTTTGTGTGTGGTCAAGAACTCAAAAATCATCTGAGTTGATGCTGCAGAGAAGATAAAATCTCAGCCTGCAGCCTACTTGAAGCTCTCTGTTACACAAACTCAATTGCAGAAACGTAAGACACATGGATGATATTTCACACACCTGGGAATTATCCAGTGCAGCAGCCAGAGCTGTTAAAAGACCAGCAATTAACATGACGGCATCTCACTCTGTGAGAGGTCACTGTTTTTCAGGCCAAGGCTGAGATCATTCGAAAGGACATCTGTTTATACGTTCTTCAATCTCCACCCACCGCAGTATAAGCACAGTACATTACATGAATATATTGCAGACAAATGGTTCACGGTCACTATTTTCTAAGAGTGCACAGTCAGATTCAGAAACAAGTTTTAGATAACCTCTACTAAATGAGATTGAAACGTATGAAAGGGTCCCTCTTACTTTTTGAGCTCCCGGCATAATACAACAGATTAGTTTAATCCCAATGGATATAAAATGCAATGATTCTGCCACAGTAATTTCTGCTCTGGATATTACAGGCCCCTACCATCAGCCATGGTAATTACTGTAGGAAGTGAGATGGGAACATAGGGCCTGTGAGAATCTGTCAAGGGAAGAAGCCCACCAACCTCAGGGCAGGGGAAGGCTAGGTCATGCCCTCACTGCCTCTCACTTGCCCTCAATCTGCCACCACTTGAAATAACTAAAGAGGATGGAGAACAACGCAGGTGCAGAAATGGAGGCTGAGACCCCTCGTTCTCAGTGAAACGTGCTCAGCTTTCACGCATTTTGCTTCCGTTCTCCTCCCTGCACAGGGCTTCCTCATGCCCAGACACTGCTTTGAAGTGGGTAGAAGAGCTCAGGGCACCTCTGGAGCTAGACTGGGGAAGTGTTTTGGTGGAGCATGTACTGACACGGCCCACCGCAGGCAAAGGGGTCTTTGCTGTTTGTTCTAAAAATGTGACTTTATACTGGGACTTTGGGGTCAGTATATGGCTCTGTGTCAGGCACATGTTTGATATGTATATGCATGTGCTTTTCTAAGGGCAGCTATCACTGAGTCTACAAAAGAGGGAAAAACTCTCACAAGAGGCAGCCTGATAACAAAAAGGATTTCTCTGGGTCTTATATAAGGATGCAGACAATGTGCTAGCCTTCCATGAAGAAATGAATTTCACATTCCTTTTCCTATCTTCCCTTCAAGTATCTGATGTACCTCTATTTAGAAAAATACTCTGCCTGTACTCCTGTGAAAGCTCAGAGTTAACTCTTCAGTCTCTGTTGCCCACTTCCTGAAGACAATCACAGTTGAAGCCCTCCACGAGTTATTTTCCCTTCAGACCTACTCATCCAAGGATGGACAAAGCTTTCCAAGCCTTGAGCTAACACCGCAGTACCTTTTACAAATTTCTGAGCAAATGTTTAGTTTCAAAGCCCAGTGAGGACAGCTAAGAGGCCATCACAGGGCAGCCTTTTGCTACACAAACTCACTTATCATCAAAGGAGAAGAAAAAGGAATTATATACATTGATAAAAGTCAATAAGTCATTAAAGGAAGGAGAAGAAATATGTAGGTGGTGTTTAACACACTTTGAAGGGATCCCCAAGGGATCTAACAGTACATAGCACTTATTCAAACCAATTGCTTTGTCAGAGGTAAAACAAGCAGATACTAGATACCTGTTCTTCCTTAAGCATACGCTTTCTCCAGAGCAGAAAGGTTAGATGATTTACTTGTAGAATCCCTTTCTTCTTCATACACACACAAACTATTCAGCAACTCTAGCCCACATTAACGTGATGATTCCAGGAAACTGTAACTGTGGCCCCTTTGTAAAATGACAGATCATCTTATATTACCTGTATTCTGAAAAAAATAGACCCTGTAAAATAAATTGCAAATAATCAGCTGAATTGGTTAACCCTACCTGAAACTGGTTCAGGAATCTAACTCCACCAGCACGTAAACGTTACCTCGCACCAGCCAGACCTCTAATAACAACTAAGCTTCTAGTTAGGAAAAAAGTTTCCATTGTGACCTTTCTTTTGATGTTCTCACAATGATCAGTAAAACTGCAATTTCATAATCTGCCCGGTTTTGACATGAAGGACATAGGTGCACCCACCATGACAGACACCTTTATATCTTTAAGTGATCAGCTGTTCATGAATTAGCCCTTTAAAATGCTCTTTTCCAGCTCTCAAAGCTATTGCTCCAATTGTCTTTCAGAGCTACAAAAGAAGGCTGTAATCAAAGCAAGAGCAGCACAGGAGAGTGATGAACACACTTTCCCTCTTTTCAAATAAGGGGCTGCACAGACCAACAGGACCTTAGCGGTAGCTGGGAGAAGCTGCCTCTCCAAAAGGCACCACGCCACCCAGCAGATGCCTGGCAGTATCCTGCCTCTCTGTAAGGCTCCCACTGAATTTCAGACTCTGTCACAAAAGGAAACCACTTCCTTGGACAGGACGCCACGGCTCCCAGCTTCCGCATCCCATCTTGGCAGCCGTGCTAATTTTTGCTGTGCCCTGGCATAGTGCTGCTCTCTGTGCATCCGCAGGCAGCAAAGCAGATCTGCATCGAGTGACATTCAGAAGTGTCAATTCTGTTCTGCATTACCAGCGCTATCGGCTGGGGCAATCTGTGTCACAGCATTAGGATGTATGAGGGAGGTGTCTGAACTTCCAGCCTTGTAAGTCCGATCCGAAGCTTGCTGAAGTCCAAAGAAGTTTTTCACCATTCCCAGCGAGCATGGATGAGCATTCCTTTAAATCTTAATCGCAAGACCTTCTAAACACAGCCTTTCATACCCGAACACTGCAAAGCTGAACAAAAGCAATATGCTATATATAAATACGTGGAGGAAAGCATTATGAAATCCTTTATAAGTTTCCTAAAATGCTCTTGTAAGGTGAAACATTTCACTCAGCACCTCATCACAGTAAGAACCCATCATTATCTTTCTGCGTCCAGCATGAAAAACTAAACTTAGCCTTACTTTCCCGTACTTGCTTATTCTTCTTCACCACTGGAACACCAGTTACAAAGGAGAGCACTAAACCTTCCAGCTCACAAACCTACAGTTTGAGTCACTGTTTAAAAAGATTATGTAATAAGACAAAGTTTCAGATGCCTCTGTCTCCTCCAAATTCATAGAATCCTAGGATGCTTTAGGTTGGTTTAGGTTAAAGACCATCTAGTTCCAAGCCCTCTGCAATAAGGGGTTTGCAGTTTGGCCCAAAAATTGTCCTGGAGAAAACCAGTTAATAAAACCATGTTCCTTTGCTATTTAACACTCCATCCTACAGGACCGCCAGTCAACCTCTCTTAAAATTACCCTTCATAAAATGTAATTCCTAGCTTCAGAGGGCCACAAATCCTCTGGAAAGCTAATTATGCAATTTCTTGAGCACAAGAGACTGACTTTGATGCTGTATCTTCTTTAGGTAAGGGTAGGTGCCATATAGAAGCGATTTTTTGCATGCTGATAGCTCTAGCCCAACATCAACATGGAAAAAGTCAGAGACAAGAACTCTATATGCAGATAGAAATTAAACTTAATTTTAAGAACCCATGGATATATTTTTCTTTCACATTCATACAACATTGTCTACAGTGTAACTGGCATACTCTGGGCTCTTCAAGGAAGGAAGAAAATATCATGCAGTACCTGCCGTGTGTTTCAATATCGCTTCACTTGTCTAAGGAAAGCCCCACAAATTACAGACAGCATTTGACGGGGAAATTAAAATATCATCTACATTGCAACTGGTCTGCCGCCAGCTGTATGGATCACATTTGAGATGCAGCTGCTCCATAAACAGAGCCATTTACCAGTTTTACCTCAGGCAGACGGTAAAGTAGGTTTCAGCTGCTACACAAAAGATTGTGAAGCTTTACTTGCCTGCAAATATAGTCTCTGCAGAGCCACAAATGTTTTGAAGCCGTGTTGCATTTCAAACCCCCCAAACTGGGCCTGAATGGGCTGAGTATATAAAAAATGTATTACGAAGCTTTTCTGTTGTTGATATGTACACCAAAAGAAAAACTCTTTATTGTCAAATTGTCTTTTCTTAAAAGAAATGTGAAGTTTCAACTTTCTCATGTCTCGTAATCCTCACAAAGCAGGATAGCATGTACCTTGGGAGGTGTTTAACTTGAACTTGTTGAAACAAAAGGCTCAGGATTTCACCAGTGCTATGTCTTGCTGTAGGCAAAAAAAAAAAAATAAAAAAAATTGTGAGCAGTCCCATCAAGCTATTATCTTTGGGTCTCATTCAAACCACGGGCTCCCTGCTCTTGAAGCAAACTGCTCTGATAAAAAAAAATAGCACTGAGTTGCAATTGAGACAAAATATTGATAGATCGCACTGAGTTGACCAATAAATTTTGTTTCAATGCTTTTCTCTGATGGCATTTCATTCGTCTGCGGGACATGCAATAGAACAGAAAAGCATTTAGACAAGGAAAAAATTGAAATATAACACAAAATTTGTCTGTAATTTTAATACTAGCAGTTGATTCATGTCATGG
Organism: Baryphthengus martii; assembly: GCA_013396935.1. Lineage (NCBI taxonomy): Eukaryota > Metazoa > Chordata > Aves > Coraciiformes > Momotidae > Baryphthengus > Baryphthengus martii. The sequence continues at coordinate 241,781 of VWZK01013831.1, forward strand.
GAGGGTGGGGGGTGGGGGGGAACAGTTCTGTGGCAGTCTATGTATCAACGATCATTTTTTTTCCAGCATCACCGTAGCAACACTGTAGTTATTGTCAATGAAGCACTTTCATTCTAAGGTGCTATTTTTAGATGATTTTACCTTTCCTGAAGAATTACCCTCTGGGCTGCAATTTATCATGTTTGTTCCTTGGCCCATGGGTGAATTTTAGCGGGACCTTTATTTTATTTTTAAAGCAAAACCAACCAGCTCATTTTTCCGCCCGTAGACATTTCTGCACTCAGCTCAAAACATCTCTGCTTTAACAGCTCAGACCTGGCAAGTATCAATGAGGACTGTGCTCCTGGAGGAATTAAAAACAAAATACCATCCTCCCTCCCCCAACAACCACTGGTAAAGACAAAACGAAGAACAAATGCATTTTCAGCATGTGGAAAACTGGGCTGAAGGTAGGGAAAGGGGAAAAGCTGTAGAGAGGCCGAAGACTCAGCCTTCTCCAAGGCTGGAGCCGGTGGTTATGGTAGTCTCCTTTGCCTGTTCCTCACCCATTCATGCCAGCTTCCCAAATCTCAGCTTTTCCCCCATCACATCATGCCAGTAGGGCAGCTGCCACCCAGTAGCAAGCACTCCTCTCACCGGGACGGTCCTGCTCAGGTTGTCCCATTAGTGCAACCATGTGATGAAGAGCCTGCCAGGGCATGCTCCATGCCACTGTGGATCAAGAGGAGAATTGGACAGGCAACCTGTGAAGCAAATGTTACTAACTGTCTCTGGCACACCACATTGTGCATTTGGAGAGGTTAAATATGTATTTATCCAGTGAATACACAGGACTGAGATTGCCGCAAATGTCCATAGAGCTTCAGTTCAGAAGCACTAAATGGACATAGTAATGACTCAAGATCATGTCTAATCAGGCAGCCTACAAGCAGGAGCTGATTATCCACATGCAGATACAAGATCCAAATGAGCTCTCTGCTATAAAGTTAAATAGATCTTGTATTTACTGAGTGTAACCATATTCACACAAGACGATTAATTGGTCCAACTATTTCAGTACAAGCCTCCATTCCCACATAAAATGCAGATAAAATCACTACATTACATCAAAGCCACAGGTTTCTAAAGTCTGAGGGGTCAAGAAATGGTTTGGAGAGTGTATGATTACACAGCCAAGGTGACAACTCCCAAACGAGAGCCACAAGACAAGCAAATAGAGATACCCAGGCACACAACTCCTGCCTGTATGTGTGCAGCCAGGTCTGCTGAGGAAAGTGTCCATATGACATAGACGGAGTGCTTAGCACTGCGAAAACATCTGAGAAGGCACAGGACAAACTCCACACATTGGTGCCAGTCTGCTGGTGGCATCCTGAGGGCCTTCTGTGGGATTTTTTCTAACCCATGGACTTCAGCCTCTGAATCATAAAATTTTTACAGAACGGTGGTGGTGTCATAAAACAAACCCAGCAGTGAATAGGTTAAATACCTGGCCAAATACTGCTTGTTCTGCCATGCAGCACCGCCTGCAGTGGCAGCACAGATCTGTATAAAGGCAGGAACAACTTCATATTCATGTTGCTGAATAATATTATTGTCTGTAACTGCGGTCTGCTTTCAGGGTGTGAAAACAGTTCCTAGTTCCATAGGTCTCGGGACCCCTCTCTTGGCAAGGATGTCATCCTCATGAGCTGGTAATCCCAACAGCCATCTTCTCAACAGCCCTCCTCGGGCAGGATTTGGGAGCGCTCCTGAGCCTCTCGTCCTGTCCCAGCCCCACAGCTCTCATCAAGCCCTTTGCAACAACATCATCCTTTGCCCAGAGCCGCAGTCTCAAGATACCAAATGACTAATTCATGAAAATCTGAGTTTGGAAGATACTTGTTTTGCTCTCAAATTTAAAACACCTATTACCCTAGTCCAGGTTTCATATCAAATTTTATAAAGCTTGTTTTTCTTAAATAACCATAGTCACAAGTGAAGGAGAACTTAAGCATTATGGAGTGCTATTCAGAAGTCAAAGAATAAAGTATCTGCTGCTTCCTGAATTGCTAAAAGATTTCTTCAAAATATAGGCTATATAATGTCACACATTCTTCATACCAAAACTTGACCAAGAAGCTAATGAAATAATCCGAGTCTCTGTCTGACACGTGACAACAGATCTACATAAAACCAATGCTGAAAACAGGACAACGCTTCTCACAAAAATTCTGTTTTCCACTTCTGTTAGACGTTTTATATTTCAGAAGAAGAAAATCAAGGACTTTTCAGCCTTAATTGTGTCTAGGCCAGCCATAGTAATGCAAGAAACTAAGATAATGTCACTGCTCCCAAATAGTTCTTTCACCTGTCACACTTTCACACTTCAGAACCCCTGTTGTTAGGTTTTATTTTTATATTAAATTGGATGCCCTCATTCTGCTCTCAACCAGTGGAAGCAGTAACAAAGCAAGCATTTCTAGAAATTACCTTTTCTGAGAGCTGCTCTTATGTACATACACGTACTGCTGCCTTCTTCATTTGCAGCCTGCACAGATGAGACCAACTCATTGAAATACCAGCTTATCAGAGTAACAGCTTGTTGTGTTGGTGATGGGGATATGTTGCCATGCTAAAATTTCTATCCTAAATAAATGAGAGCATAAACTATTGCAGGTTCATCATATGATAGCATAGCTTGGAAATCTTAACAGCCCTAAAATGTTCTGATTAAAACTTGGTTTGATTTTATAGATAATGTGTCCAGAAGCTAATGCCAGGACCTATCCAATCCAGCAGTATACATGAGAGTATAAGCACTTGAACATAGCAACACAACAAACTGTTTTGCTCATTGTACAAAATTATAATTACTGTATTAAAAAAGACTTGAATCACCTACATCTTCTCCCCAAAGAAAACAAAGTAAAGTGAAAACAAATAACTAGTGTCCAGGGAAGCAGAAAGGACTATAGAAATGCCAGCAAGTAAGGAAAATTTCCTACGGCAACTCTTTTTCAATTAAAATATACTTTTCAATTAAAATATACTTCAGACCAAACAAATCTGTCCACAAATTCAACAAAATATTTCAATCAAAAAGGGCATATTTTTAGCGGGTAAGAAGTCAAAATGTTTAATCAATAAAAAACATTTTTAAGACACTGACGGGAGAAAGAAAACCAATATGCAAAAAATTATTTTTCTATTCCATAAAAAATCATTCAGCTTGGGCTGAGAAACAAAAAAAAAAAAATAACTGAACTCTCTTCATTTTGTATTTCATTTCAGTCCAGAAACTACTTTCTTTTTTTCACCTCAGATACATTTTCTGTTATGTTTTGTTGAACTGGCCAACAGGCCGAAGAAATCAAGTATCCAGCTCAACTACTATCAAAGCAGTTATAATTCCAATTTAAGGTTCCTGCCTGCATGGCAATTCCTTGGTGCTGACACGGGCTGGGTTTTGCAATAGCACAGCCTACATCTTCTGCATACTTTCCAATATTTCAAAAACTGTAAATGGAAATCTTTAGAGAGAAAAGTAAGGACATAACTAAGGAAATAAGCTGGTCTTTTTTAGACTTAAAAAGAAAGTCTGCACCTTCTTTAAAAAGGCAAAGAGAAATGCAAGTTAAGCCTTCTCAAGAAACAAAACATATTTTGCAATTATAAGGGTTGCTAATGATGTATTTTTGGGCCCTAATTTTTACATAAGCCTATTGCACAGTTCTGACTCAATTATGGAGCAGAAAACTTTAAACTTTAGTGTCACCAGACATAGTCACCTTTGGGATATCTTCCTTGTCTATCTGGATGACAAATCCACTAAGTCCTAGTGTGAGCTAGCTGTCATCATGACAGCAGTTCAGCTGAAGTCGGTGTTACTATTTACATGCTCAAGCCCAAACTTAAAAGCAGTTTGTTGGATTATACTCCATTTTGGTGTGTTCTATCCTCCAGCCCTCATTGTGTATTTTTTTTTTCCTTTAGCATATGGTTTTGACTAGCCAAAGAAATTCTTCAAAAATACTTCAGTGGGAAGTCAAATACCAGTTCAAACAAGTCTTCATTAAATTTAGAAAGTTTAACACGAGTACCAGAAAATACTTTTGGTGATCCAGCAGCCAGCTCAGCAATCACGGAAAAAAACCAAAATCCAAAGCAGTGAGGTTCTCCTGGCATTTCTTCTTTACTCCTCACAACTCTTCTTTGAACTACTATAGTTGGATGTTACCATCTATGTTTGAGGTGAAGGCTATTTTTCTGCTTTTGGCTTCTGCTGTTCCCTTATAGATCTAAAACCATGGTGTTGAGACACATTTTACGGTCAGGGGAGAAAGGAGAAGATGTTCTGTGCATCCTCCTGTGCTCAAGCAGGAGCACCCACCGGGAACTAGGTGGCTCCTGACGGCTAAGATTCCCAGTGTAGGGAGGGATAATGATGGATATTCAAATCCAGTTTTAGAAGGGTCGTATCACCTAGCATGTCTCCATCTCAAGGATCTCTAGAGATGTTACGGTCTCTGTATTATGTATTACGATACAACACAGTATCACATAGAGATGCCTATGCTGGCAACCTGAACACTGGAAGCAATGATACCTGTGCAGAAATCTTATCCCAATTATCCTGCATGTCACAACATGACTCCTGGAATTCATTCAGCCCTTCCAGAACTAGCCTGGGTATCTCAAGAGATCCCTGCTGTTAGCAAAACCTTGAAAGAGGCTAAACTCTGTGGTTTGGTTGTTTGCTAATCTGCAGGCAGGGAAGAAATTGAGGGCAGGGATGAGCTCAGGGCTCCTCCTTTCCTGTACTGTCACTCAGCTCAGTCTGTTATCAAGTACTCCGCACTGGAGAAGAAATCTTGGTTTAAAAGGCCACCCACCAACTCTAAAATCAGTGAAACACTGAAGTCAACCTGTCATTGACTTGATATAGGCTATGTAAAAAACATTTTAATTAAAGAAAATGTATCCCATGTACTCTTGCTGCAGATCACCCTTGAAAGTCTGCAGATTCATTCTACAAGTCTTAAATCATTCACATATTCAAAACCAAAATGCTTTTCAGGTGCTTGTTTTCTTTCCTACATTTATAGGTGAGGGAACATCAAGATAGAAAGGCTGGGTTCTGCAAATCTTCAGTCTTCCCTGTGGCCATTGCTTGGTTTTCTGGAAGTTTAGCTACAGCACAGAGTGTGGGAGTTAGCCAGCAGTGCATCACCCCAGGTTACGCTGGGAGTCTGGGAAGAACTCCTGTCTCAGTCCCGCACCTCCACCAGGCAGCTTCTAACGTGGTTTCTTTGTTCAGACTCTGAGGAGCCTCTAGCAGACACAACCCACTGGAGACATGGCTCCTCATTCTGAATGTGGATGGTGTATGCCCTCATCTTCCTTTGGCACACCAATACAAACTACGAAGTCACAATAATACTACCATTGCTATAATTTTCATTTAAACATTGAGAGCTGCCTTTTAAACTTTAAAAATGATTACGGCCTTGTGTCCTGGGCTGCTGCACGTTAGCACAGATCACACAGATCTGTGCACAGATGTGTGTGTGTGGGGGGGGTTCCTTACCTCTGTAAAGCAATAACACTATAATGTATCTTTTCAGTGTTCTGTTTTGAGCTGCAAACATCCACTAAACTACTGTTTGTTACAAGTCTCCCACCACCCACACGTTATAAAACCTAAAAAAAGTTTTATGCCTAATTCCTAATGGAAACATTACATTACCTGTGAAAGCCTGATCAAACACTGCTGCTCTTTATGCCTTGTCACTGCTGATAGGCATAGTAATAGATTCTGCCTTTTTCAATATAAACTCCCTTCTAAAGGAAAAGCTGAAGTTGGGATATTTAAAAATGAAATGCTGTTCTTCACAAGGTCTTGAACCCCTTGTCCTCCTCATTTGCGTCTATCACTTGATCAATTGAATAACTCTTTGTTTCCAGCTGTCTCGTTTGTTTTTTTTTTTTTTTCCTTTTTCTAAAGAAGTTCTGTATATTTTCTGGTCTGCTTTCTGTAACCTCTATATTCAGTCCTCCAGCTGAAGGACTGACCATTTGTTTAACTCAGCGCTGCTTGAAATAAAAGCTTCATTTGTTGTTTCTTGTTTCATTTAGTTTTTAAATGGTGGCTAATAAAGACTAAACCACATACATCCTATATATTTAAAAAACAACAACATGAAATCAACACAGAGGTGCAATTTTCAGTCATTGCTCTGGAGGGCCATGGGAGAGGAATAGGATTATTGTCAGGAAAGCCTGGGGTGCTTTGGCGGGGTGAAGGAAATGTCCAGCGTCTGCCAGCATCATTTCAGGCTGTTCTCAGTCCTGCTGGGTACTGGCTTTTCATGAGTGCTGAAATACCTTCTCCTCTTAAATACATGAATAAACAAACAAACAAAAATAAAAGCAAGACTGCCTGAAATCTTGCAGGCTTGGGGAGGGATAATTTCAATGCGGCATTTGTTTCAGTCCAAATGACCAGCCAAACACTGCTCTGGGGTCTAGCTCCAAGCCCTCTTGCAGAGCAGTCATGCTCCAACGTCCTGCTGCAAAACAGCTTGCAGCCTGTTAAGGGGCTGATAGCACTACGCAGCCTGCACAGTCTGCACATCCTAAGTCTGTGGAAGCTTCCACTTGTGCTGGGAAAACTGTATGATTGAGGTCTAGGGGAGCAAACTTGTTGTAGACTTACTTCCCTTTGCAAAGGGCACAACTTTTGCTGCTTCATTGATTTAACTATGTTTGCAGATTGTGTTTGGTATCTCAGGAATTACTCAGACTTTCATCCATTTCAAAACAGTAACTCTTTCCTAAAGCCAATCCAGACAAAAATAAGAATAGTTAAAGAAACCAATCCCTAACTAGCCTTTATGAATGAACTGGTTTTGTCAAAGTCGGATTGTGCACGAGAGATGTACTGGTTATAATTCAGCCTCTAAAGCTATGTGAATCTCCAAGAATTCAACTTATAAAGCGTGAATAGGTCTGTCAGAGCTGCTTTATATGCGCTCTTGAAATTCAAGAAAATTTTGTTTGGAATTAGTTTCAGTATTTCAAACACTGACTGCATTTTGAAGGCCCAGGATCTGGGAATGCCTTGCTGCCAGTTGCTTCAATAATATAGCAAGCTTCATAATACCAGTATGTTCCTATAGCCTTAGTGGCTGGGAGAAGGGATTAGGCTACCTAGCTGACATACCTATCTAACTAACATATCTAAATGAGACTCTCATCAGTCACCCAAGGTGAGGAAAAACAGGACAGTTCCAAGATGCTTGCAGTCACATAGATGTGAAAAGCATGTCCTCAGCCTTAAAAACTAAACAGGAAATAAAAGCAAACTCATCTTTAGGTGTTGTTTGTTTTTTCTTAAATCACACAACTCAATACTTTTTTTGAACATTTAAGACCCAGTGATGCTCGGGAAATGTGGACCTTGAGGCCTGCACTAAGAGTTTAAGGGAGCAACTGACAACCTAGGTATTTTCAATCACCCTCAGAGAGGCTCAGCAGAGGCAAAATCACTTTCCTGTTACTACTCTTTGAAAGATTGTACCCAGCACACAGAATCCAATATTGGGTAAAAAGAGAATCTATCCCACCCTTCCTCATGCCAGAGTGGCACTTGAGGATAGGGCTGAGCTGAGGATGAATCTGGCAGGAGATGGTCCCTCTTTCTTGCCATGCCACTGGATGCCAGTAGAGGCAGAAGCCTCATCAGCCTTTTTGCTCTGGAAAAAGGAGACAAATCTCAACCTCCAGCTTCCATCAATGGAGAGGAGACACGGCCCTTCAGCACACATGGGCAGAATGACCCCTGCAGCATCTGGTAACAACAAGGTTACAGCAGCACAGGATGGGAAGGGGTGCAAGGCCTTGACGCAGCCCTGGCCTCCAGATTGGAGCTTCTGGGCTGTTTGGATAAATGGGGGCTGACCCGATAACATGAAAGAAGAACAAGGTTAATGTGCCTCTCAGACAGAAGGAAATAAAGTGCTTGCTTGTGTTAAGCTTGACTCAAGCCAGCTATTAATATAAAACCTGGCCATAACGAGTGATTCAGTGGTGCTGCAGTAGAGCCTTCTTCTAGACAGCAAGCAAGTATGGGAGCAAAATAAATCTTCCATTGGTTTCACCTCTGGATTTGCTCCCGAGGCCTCTCTCGTGCTCCAGACGCATGCAGTCCCTATTGCACTACTAGTGCAATATATCATCATGTCAGGGATGTGACAGCATCTCTCAAAACAACATTTTATAGCACACATATAGTTTAAGTTGGAGGAGGAGGGAGGTAGTAAAGGGAGAAATAGTGCTTGTTACCATGCCAATCCACATGAAACCAGAAGGACCAGATTGCTGTGCTTTTCCAAAGAACAGTTTTAAGCATCATTTCTCTGATGGTTCAATTTTCCCTGTTTAACACTGTGACCAGTTATCAAAAATATCTTTAAGAGTAGATAATTGTATCTGGAAACCTTTTGGGCCAACTGTCTCCTAGATGGACAAGTGATCCTCCTCACACTGGGGCCTCTGACTCTGAGGAAGGCACAACGGATCCATCACTAGGGACCAGGTAACATTGCTAACAAAGACAGAGTCCCAAATCTGTATTTTTCAAAAGCCCATCAGTTCAGCAGCTTCCTTTTCATATTTCTCCACGTGAGCAATTGAATGGGATGTCTGTTGTTGGAAATCAAGACAGGTTGCCAGAAGATACGTGATTTAATAACTGAGTGTGACACTACAATGTCACCAAACCCTGCTCAACATCCACCTCCCTCCCTGTACAAGAATCACAATCTACCCCATGGGGGTTATTAACTGTTATTAATTAATAGCAGGTGTACTTTGTTCAGAACCTTGCATTATGATGCCATATAAAAGAAAAATAGTGTTACTGCTACTGACTGATTAAGAATCCAGTGGGTGCTTTACTCGGTCCCTACGTATTCCTGATGGGCAGCAATGACAAGAAAGCTGCCTTTGAAAGCTAGAAAGTGGAGGAATGCTATTTAGCACCACATCTAGTCTCACAGCACATTGGAAATTTCACTCTGAGACATATGGGATGACAGTGTTTTGTGCACACGGAGAATCATGGAGATCATTAGGGGTCATAAAAGTAACATCTACTTTAACATTTCTAGTTTCACTGTGCTTTGCAAACCCATTTTTCGTTCTCATGAAGCCTCTCTGATACGAGCAGACACCACTATCCACACTAAACAGCTGAGGGAACTGAGGTGCAGAGATGGTCAAGGTGCTCCGGCGAAGCACAGAGTAAGAGGCGATCTACACCTAAGCAACCGACAATTTTTAGAGTGTATCTAAAAATACCAAGAAGGGACAAGAAATCTTTTTTTCTTCTACAGAACTGGAATGGATTTTCCTTGTAAAGGTCTGGCAATATTCCCACTCAAGTGGGAGAGGGGTCAGACATCTCCATCGGGACCTGAGAGAAAGACTCACTGATCTGGCCATAATTTTATGGAGTGTGTCAGCAATTCAGGATGAGACTATGCCAGAAAGACCTGAAGGAATATCCCAGGGAACCGTCAAAGCAGGATAGTTAAAACATGAGGTTTTTTGTAGGTAGAAGCTTTTCCCCTCGCAAATACCCATACAGCCTCAAATAACAACCGGAGTCAGTAGAATAAAGCTTTTGTTAGCATCAGTTAGGTTAAGTTAGCATGAAACTCAGAAAAAACTCAGCATTGACTGCATGCAGACCCCAAGTACAGGAGTGGCAACTCCGAGGTTCAGTGAAGTCTGGAAAAAAAAACATGTTAATCCTACCAGGTTTCAGTTCAAGCCTGTTAATTTGACAGCAGCATTTAGCAAAGAGAAAATCAAAGTAATGCTATATCCCAGTTAGATCAGAGATCTGGCGCACAATTGTAGTGCAAATTAAAAATGAGTCGAGGATTTGAAAACTACATTGAGGCTATACGTAAAATACGAGACGTTTAAATATATTACAGATAAACTGGTGAAGACAAGTATAGAGGAAGAAGTTGCAGAGAATTTTCTTGGCCAAATTAACTTGGTAGAAGTAAAAAAGATTAAAGGGATGATCTAACAGATGCACCATGAACAAAATTTCAGATTGCAATATTAACATGATTTAGTGCTTCAACTGGAGAACTAATAGTAGGCCACCTGCCACGATGCTAAACCAAGATATTATCTTTCTCTTACACGCACACACATACACACAGACTCACTCAAACACATGTTCACTCTTCCAGATTTCATCGTATGGCAGAGATTTGCCATATTAGATAAGAAGGACTGGGGCAAGGAGAGAGAGAAAAATCACTAGGATTCTCCACTAAATGTTTAACTACGGAAATTACAAAAATGAAAATCTGCTCTGAAGAACAGAAGTTGCGTTTCTGAAGGGTCAGGGAGGTAATTCCTTGGGGAAGAGCACTGACTGAAAGCACCACTCCTTGGTTAAGAGCTATCTAAGAGCAAGTGACTCATGAAAAATAGTAACATAGAGTTTTCTGTTTGTAATATACTGAGAGCTATAGGGCTTGATTAATAAACTCTGCCAAATCCATGGGAGTCCATGTGATTAACTCAAATGGGCTTTGGACTAGATCCACAGCAGGTTTCATTTTATGGAGGGTCTCAGAAAACCAGAAATTTATTACTCAGATATAAGAGCACCACCTTCCTACACCAGGCATTAAAAAGAAAGAAGAGTTATTCTGGTGAAGAGTAAAGCCTCAATGCAATACAGTCACAGATCCCCACTCAATAAGGCACTTATTTTAACTCCTGCTTGTAATTGGTCTTTTTGAGAGCTGCTAAGATAAGGAGGAAGGGACAGAAAGCACAGCAATGCACCTCTGTGCTCTCTCCCACCACTACCAGAAGATACAAAGACCAGCAAGGTCTGTGCTCACCGAGCTGGCAGAAGTGTCAGCTAGCACGTTGGTTAGGACAACTGACATCCAAACTCATTTCATGCACGTCACTACACCTCTGCTGGTGGCCGCTCCAGAGGATGACTCAGTCCAACTATCAGCAGTCTCAGTTGGCTTCTCATTACTGAGCTGGGCTGGGACAACCCCTGGATGCCCTTTCCTAGACCTGCTCACTCTGGTACTTTGGGAATTATCCATACTTTTCACACCTCTTGAAACACAGACACACTGACCACACTCAAGAGAGGTTCACTGAGGTCCAAGCAATAGCCCAGCATGCCTGGGATGCACCAGGACATACGGTCCAGGTACTACGGGTCCGGCACATAGAGACCTCAGTTCTCTATTTGTGATATGGACACCACAAGTCATTGCTTGGTTACAGTTGGCTTAACATTAAATAGTGCCGAGGACTTCCCTATTCATTTTACCCCTCCAGAGCTCAGTATTGATGTTTTGAGTTGGTACTACCCAGTTCTCCGCCAACAGCAACCTGCGCCTTACAGCCACGGTGCCCTCAGCTGCTGCGTGCCTCCTCTTTAACTCAGGGAACAGGAGAGTTTTCCTTTTGTGCCAATTTCCCTTTCTAAAAGAGGAAAAAGAAAGGAAAGAATATGCTACATAGGCATTTTGGACCCCACCCTTGAGGGGCACTGTCAGACTGGCACAGGCCATCAGTGTTTTTACTGCATATTTTTACACATCCTGAACTCTGGGAACTGCATGCTCAGCTGTGGCAAACACACCCATTTCATTTTCACAGTCCTGTGTTTGTCCTTGTTCCATATCCCAAAAGCGAGGTTAGCCTGCATGCCAGAGCAAATGCATGAGAGTAAATAATCTCAGAAATGGGTTTACATTGCATTTAACTATCTGCAAATAAACATAAAACTCCATATTTTCACACTTTATCAAACTGTTTAATATTCCAGAAGTATGCAGCCAAGTTTTTCTGACCTGCATTAATCCAAACTAGAAGCATCTTTTCTGGGATCAAGTGTTTGTCATGTAAAAATAACCTCAAAGTCAAAAAGGCTGTACTTGAATAACCAAAATGAGGGAAGAAGGGATTCATAAATGAACAAACGACATTCTACAAATAATACTGAAGAGCTAAAATTACCCAGTTAATTTTAAAGAACATACATGGAACTTTTTCCAACATAAAAACAAGCTCCTAATTGTTGAGGTTTAATAACAAGCCCATTAAAAAATGGAAAATGCACCAGAGGCACAGAAACTTTAAGCACAGCTGGCCTAACGCAAAAACAAAGTATTCAATTGTCGGCGATTAACAAAATTGCGCCTTGAAGAGTTGCTAATTTATCCAAAGCTCGACTATGAGCAAGGATTGACGACTTAATGATTTTTATTATTCCAAAGACTGTCACATCACAGAGAAGTTGTTAAGAATTTGGTTTCTTAAGTAATTGCTCCAGGGCTGGATTTCTCCCTGGGATGCAATAAAAGTGGACTTCTCAATCATCTTTTCCCACTTCTCTCATCTGCTTTCTTCAAGGGCTGTCTGCACCTTTGGAAGAGCAGTGACAGAAGCGTGGCACAGAGATTTTGTTAAGCAGGACAGTACAAACTTCAGTTACATTGCCACATTTGGTGAAAGCTGCCATGTAGGAAACCAGAAAGGAATTCCTACTGATTTGTTACTGGAGACCATCAGATACGGCCCCGTCCCTCGGCAAGCAGGTGCCAATGACACACTCTGTAAGAGAAGGGCAGTACTAAGATAAATATTTAGTGGGAAATGCCAAGCTCCCCACAGAGAAGGGTGAAGCCCACTGTGCTTTGAATTGGCACCAGTGTTCATGGAAAGCCCGCAGCACCTGTCAATCACCCTGCACCCAAGTGCAAGTGTAGATGCCAACAGCAAATTACCGCAACCTCTAATTTGTTGCTTTTTCGGTATCAAATTACTTTTCATTGCCAGAGTGCTGTATAAACCCATAATAAACTTGTTCTGATCTAAGTCATCGCATGCTACCATGAGCCTCGTTCCATTTCTAAGGTGCATACAGACAACCTGCTTCCTATGGATTTCATCAACCAAAATCTGAGTCCAAACCAGATGATTGCACTGGACCACATGATTAACTTAGGGATAAAATTAATTTATTTTTTTTTTCCACAACGAGTTTCATCAGAACGCGTGCCAAGGAAGATAATGTTCAAAGCTAAGCCCTTCGGAAGACATCTGTGCCAAGCCTGGTGGAAGGGAAATCATTCCTCAAAGATTAAGAAAATGAAAATCCAACCAGAGCAAGTACCCTTCTCTCTGCCTCTGCAGATTCATAGGATTAGGAAAGATTACCAAGAACATTGAGCCTGAGCTACTGCACCGGCCGGAGCGCAGTTTTACAGACAGGCTCCAAGCTGAGTAACTTGTCAATGTGAATTTTTAATGACTTTTTGATTGCGAACATATGCTGTAGCTGGGCTTGCTCCAGATCCCAGCTGAAGTCAGCTGGCGCCTGTCAGGGCACAGCTCTGCGTCACGCTTCGTTCGTTTTAATGGGGGACTCCCGCTGAACCAGGTAGTCCCGGTTTCCCTGCCCTGCCCCGCGTTGCCTGAATCAGATCTGCTCATCGAGCGGGCAGAAGCATTGGTGGGGACAGCCTGTTCCCAGTTACCTCCACGTCTCCACAAAGCACTACTACGCACACAAAGCCATCGGTGCTGGCTCGGCACTGCGCCGGAGTCTTGGCCCTGAAAGCCAACCACCACTCGCCCCAGAAGTTATTGTCTGCCTAAATACACAACGCAGAGAATGATACCAGGAGCTTTAAAAGTTAGGAATAAAGTCACAAGCCAAGGGCATGTGAAAAGTTGACAATCGATGCTCGTTGTTCAGCTTTTACAGCGTTTGACCGTTCCCTCTCCAACGCAGGCATTGCATGCTTATCCCCGTGCTTTTCCTCCTAAAGCACCGACTTTTCAGTATATTGTAAGATATCAAGAAAGAAAAGCAACCTGAAGTAATTTAATGTGTGTTGCCTTTACATATGGAAAGTGCTTCCAGCAGAAGCATTTTGTTAAAGAAATTGTCTTCTGCATTCAACCAGGAGTAAACACCCATTACTTTTTCCTCTGCTAAGCGTAAACTGTTTGGAATTTAGGTTTAAAATATGAAAAATATACACAAATGCAGGTTCTTCCAGGTACCTGAGCCCAAAATCTGTCTGTAGGCAGAATGGCGACCTATGGCAGTGGAAGCTGCGTGTGCTCAACAAGCCTGAAACAGAAACCCATTTGCTATTTCAAAGGTGCGTAAGAGACAAAAATAACCAACTCCCACGGAAACATCACAGAAATGAGGTGTCTAACTGCTTTAGGCGCCTGTGAAAACCCTGTCTGTAACCTTTCTTTGTTTTTTATGGTTATGATATTCCAGAAATAAACACCCCGAGACACTAAAATGAAAAGCTAGACTGCAACAGAACAAGCCACACTTCTCCTGATTAGCAGGAAAACCCCCCACTCTTATTGTTATTGCAATTTTAGTCCCTTCCCAGGGAACAGTTGATATTTGTGGTAGCTTTGGCTGTAGCTTGTAGCAGCTACATCACATTAAATACACTGATGTGTCCTGCATAGTCATTCTGGCACCGTTTCTATTTCATACAATGCCTTCAGTTTTTCTATTTAACCTCAATCATTTATCAATCATTCACCAATGCCAATAAATCAAAGTGTCTGGGGACTCTTAAATACAAAAATAAGGAGCTGTAAAAAAATATTACTACAGCAATTAAAGACTCAAAGAGTAATAAACTCTACTTGCATTACACCTTTAGAAAGCCCTACTGAAATTAAACAAACATCCAATATCAACAATATGAAAGGGGCTTTTTCTTCTAGTTTATAATAACTACTGGTTTGTCCAGAGAAGAAGAGAATTAGGGTTATTTTTATAGATCATGGAGACTAGAGGCGAATGTAAAAAATGAGGGAGGGGAAAAGAAGTAGTGAAAAGGTAAAATAAATTATAGTGGTTTGGTTTTTTTCCAGCAGACTGAAAGAACATGCAACAGAATTTAGGAAATAAATGTGAATCTTTATCCATGAAGTGTAATATTTTGGTTTGGATCAAGACTGTACGGTTAACAAATCTATTTTGAGTCAACCTCACAGCTGGATGTTTTAAAGTAAGAAAGGTTTTCTATTTTAGTACATAAACTTCTTTCTTTGTTGTTTTCCTCAAATGGCATTTTTATTTTCCAGAAAAACCTTTTTTTTTTTTTTTATCTGACACCTAAGATAAGGGAGAAAAAGCTTGCATCATTCAAGAAAGGAAAATGACAAATCTTGGCCAGACATAATAGATGGAGATGAACAGACCTAGAGATTACCTAAATTAGGATCTGCATCTCAGCCACTACAGCCCCTGACGAAAAGGGGGCATGTCTCTTTGGACGGGGTGATGCGTTGTAACTGTCACAGCATCCAGCACTGGGAAGGAGAGGTCACACAGCACTTCATTTGTTACGAGGGCCTGATGATTACTCCCATGAAAAGCTAATGCCGGTGCATCCCACAGAGACTCCAGGCTTGCGTTTTGCCCATGCCATAATCCTGAGATTCAGTCAAGGTATTCCTATCTTCCCTTGCAAGGGGAAGGGAGTCTGGCTTCGCATGGCTTTCCCCCTGAGAAGCTCCTGGGAGGGTGCCATGAAGTGGGCACTGCCTGTACTGCTGGCAGGGGAGGGCTCCTCCCTGGGAGAGTTCTTGGTTCCAGTCATTAGCTGAGGGTCAACAATTACTGTTAAGAGGAGCTTTTTTTACAGTAAAAAGTACTGCAGGGATCTCAAGTACTTGGATTGCCTTCTTTGTTAAAAATGACAAGTTCCACAGTGCTGTTGGTTTGGGTTGGCTTTCATTACCAGCTGCAATTACTGCCAACAGAGAGGGGCTAAAGAGTTGAAGCAAACAATAAACACTGCTTTTTAATTTTCTTCTTTCCCTTTGCTCTTTTTTGCTGGAGCTTTTTGACAGGGCTGGGGCTACAAGAGCTAGCGGCAGTCAAGCCAATGGCCTGAGGTGACATGGAGAGCCCCCTGTCTGGCAGTCTCCCTGCAAGATCCCATCTTGGGGCCAGTCATTTGCTGTAGATGTGCCTATTAACATTCTTCAGACCCAAACCAATATAAACTGGACTTCTGATTTCTTAGACTTATCAATCACCTCAAAAGTGTCCTGACTGTAAAGAAAAAAAAAATTCACAAATACTGACATCTTCCGCAAGAATGGTACCGGGGATTGACCAGCCCCTCCAGAGGCCATATCTAGCTGGGCTTCTGCAACAGTGGAAATTTCCTTCAAGCTTTTTTTTTTTTTTGCAACAGTATTCTCTTTCAGTAGTTTCCTCTCTGCTATAAAGTGTGCTTTTATTATATCTGCACTGAGACGGTTCCAATGACGCACCTAAAATAGATGAAACTACCCCAGAGTGTTTTCCTACCGCCGAACGGCAAGCTGTGCCGTCTGCGGCGGCAGCGCCGGCATCAAGACCAGGCATTCAGCAAAGCACTGACCTGTGCCAAGCACAGGTACTGCCAACACTGCCACCAAGACGGGGCCAATAAATCCAAGCACGCTGCGCATCTCCCGTGTACGCTCCCTGTGCGTGCTCAAAAGTTCAGGGACCTCTTTTCACAGACGAGTCATTACCCATCTCAGCGCACCTCTGACTTTCAAAGCCCAGGAGGAAGACGAACCCACGCAGTGCAAAGCCTTGGAAAAGCTGCATAATTAAAGCAGTGTTTGGGAAATAAGCTGTAGGCTTTGAGGACAGGGCCTGGCAGAAGCAGTGATGATGACCCCACAATCCAGCCACTCCAGCTGCAGATTCGGTGTGCGGGGTGGCCGGGCGCCTGCCAGCTTTTGGCATTTAATACGTTAGCATGGATAAGGAAGCTAAGATCGACCTCGTAGAGACTGAATATATACAGACTTCTATATGAAGGTGCAGAAACGGCACTGTTTGAGTCTGACTCATTGTGTCCCTGTTACATTGCCAGTTGCTTGGAGACTGACTGAAGACACACAGAAAAGATGCTGGCTTGGGAGTCACTACCCTGCCTTATTTTTCTCTATGCACATAATTTTCCTTTAAAGGCTTGCCTTGCCTCTGCAGATTGCTCAATTCCCTCTGCCACTGTGGAAAACTACGGCAGGGGAGGCAGCCGGGTGACCAGGAACACTGTCGGTGTTGTTCCACCCTCACCTCCCAGCCCCAGCTCTGCACGCTGCTGGGGGAAAGAAAGCATGTCTTTATTCCTCTACAAGCTCGCCTGGATGCTAAATTTTACCTTAAGCCAAAGCAGTCACAGATTGCTTATTGAGATACATTCCCACACATTTCCAACAGGTTACCCTGAAGTTCTCAAACTTCCTTAGCCAGGCATAAGTATCTACAAGTCCCAAAAAGCAGTGAAAATGTAATGGGGAGCTTGAGCACACCCTGCTACTCAACAGGCATATCACAACTGAGCTCAGAAGGTTAACGTGGAAATTTTGCTTGGCTCTTTTCTTACACAAAGTTGAGCAGTATGGAGACAATTATTCGTAATTTAACAAGTGCCAAAATTTAATGCGCATTGTATCTTGAGTGCTAACAGTATCACGCCTCAAAGGGAGAGCCTGTAAAATATAAGTAGGATTTTTTAGGACACTGTTAAATTACATGAGCTAGAGTCTGCGTGAGTACAAAAGTAAGGATTGTGTGTCCACTTCCAACAGCCCCGTATCTCATGTATTCTTAATAGCTGGAAACCAAGCAGTATATGGTGGTATAGGGTAATGAATGACCTCTTACTTCTCTGTTTTAAGAGGTCTTTATTCCCCTAATCAATCTCATCATTCACACCCGGGGAATCAGCTAAAAGCTCTTTAAAAATACATAGGTGCACTCAGGGCACATCCTGCCGATTTTTCTGAAAAGACAATTTCTGTAAATAAATGATTAAAATGGAAGCAGAAGCAAAGAGGCTTTGGTGAGAACTGTGACTTGCAAAGGTTCCCTCTCAGGGGGCCAGAGGGCAGGAGGGAAGGGAGCTAACCTCAAAGACATGAGGCGGCATGAAGCACTGCCCTGGGCTTCTCAGACCTCAGAACTGCTTTCTCCATCCAAAGGGTTTTTCCCCTGACTTTTCCCAAAGAAAATGACTGCAGAAAGGAAAAAGTGGCACTGAGTTAGTTATAATTTCAGGAAGAGAAAAAAAAAAAAAAGCTACCGACAGTAAAAGAAAGAGTCCCTTAGAGTTTACTTATAGCCCACTCAACTCGAATGAAATCCCACACAGTGTGTCAAATGACCTTAAGACTATAAGGGCATGTTGTAGTTGCATGCAGGACCACATGGCAGCGAGCTGGGTTTTGGGAACACCAGCTCATCTGAGCCTTAGGCTCCACACCAAAGGCACAGATTCAGTGGCACGTGCGGCTCCCCGTGCCCCCACGGTGCCAAGATGGCACAGCCGGGCACCACGCTGCACAAAGGACCAAAATGTGAGCAAATGAGACGTGACAAATCTGTATTAATCCATGTAGACAAATTGTTCCCTAATTTTCCTACAATTGCTCCCAGCAATTCAGCCTGGGAAGGCTGACATACATTTGGTCAGCAGTCAACTAATCCAAGAACAGCAGGATGTAAAGACAGCTTAAATCTGTGTTACTCCCATGGCCCAGCGCTGTAGTGCTTCATTCGCAACAGGAAGCCTCGATGCTGGATCCTAACGGTCTATGAATGGTGCTGTGCCCAGCAGGATCTGCTCCCGCTTTCTCTGCAGTGACGTAATACCTCAAAGTAAGCCAAGATCTGTTCCAGAAGTGCTTTTTTAACTAGCTGTCTTAATTGTCTACAGCTAAAACCAAAGTTCTGTGCAAGATTAATTATCTTTTAACAAAAAATTGGGGGAAAATCCCTAATGAAAAAACAGCTTTTCCACAGAAACCTTAAAAAGGCATGCAAGTTAGGCACAGATTGTACAACAGGGTGGCCACATAACCCTCCATAGAAAGTCTTTATTGCAAGTAAGCTGGGCTGCAAAGTGAACTGTCCAAAAAACAAGAGAAGTTAACATTGCTGCTGCTGCTGATCACTCAGGTTATTTTCTTGAACGACCCAGACAGAGTTGGGTTCAGGGACAAGACAAAATGAAATATGAAACAGCTCTTTAACACTCAGATTTGTCCTCAATGTTCAGTTCTGGTGTATTGTGTCAGCAAACGCCCCCCTCTGAAGCAAAGCCACTGCCTCGAAGGAAAAAAAGAAAAATAATAAACCAAAAATGTCTGTAATTGTTCAAAATAACATTGAACCTGTATGCAAAAAAACCCAAACCAAACAAACAAAAACAGAGAAGGGAAATCTGGGCAACCTTCCCTTCTGTATTTTATGAAATTTGCAGCCTGCTCCCTGCAGCCTTGATCCACCAGTAATACTGTTTTTGAATAGGCTCTCTCATTGCGTTTCGCTGTGCCAGTGGAAGCCAGACAGTTAGCTAGTGTATCCTATAATAAATAAACAAACATCCCCCCCGCCCCCAAACACATGTAAAAGATGGATTTAAATCATTAGTATTTACTTAGCTCAGAGAGGGAACAATTTTTCACCAGACTGCAGAAAACTCCACTGCAATGGAGGGACCAAGGTTGAGATTTTCAGAAGAAACGGAAGGAGTTCAAGTACCCAATTTCTGTTGAATATCAAGGTAATTTGGCCACCGAGCTCCCTTGTGCACCTTTCCCTGAGCCCTTGTTTTACTGAAAGTCAGATTTTTAATAGTTTGAAAAGTAACTGGGTAATTGTGAAAGGCCACAAGTTGCTTCTAAAATAGGAGTTTGTATCGGGCTTGCTTTTTCCTCCCCTGTGGCTGTAGTCACAGCCAGAGCAATGCAGCTCTCTGGACATAATCTGGGATGGGGAAAACAATGGTGGAATTCCTTATTCTACCACTAACTTTTTGTATGGACTTGGGCAGCCAGTTGGAAGTTTGTAAGTACTTCTGTGTCTAGCAATGTGTTTTCAAAAGTGCTGGAACACTTCACTTCTTTGGATTTCAAACAAGGACAATGCAGTAGTTGTAAACACCCCTAAACTGAAAGCTTGACAGGATTTGCAAACACTCCATTGATAAGAGCAAGGGTTGTTCTTTATAGCTGGAACTTTCCATCCAAATAATATCAAAGCTCTTTATACACAAGAATGATTAAAGA
Source organism: Baryphthengus martii (assembly GCA_013396935.1). Lineage (NCBI taxonomy): Eukaryota > Metazoa > Chordata > Aves > Coraciiformes > Momotidae > Baryphthengus > Baryphthengus martii. Next base: position 261,956 of record VWZK01013831.1, read on the forward strand.
TGAGGAACATGCCTGTGATACAGGTCCATTGTTTGCTTAGAGCTCAAATTTGGCAAAGCATGTACGCACTCCAGGATGGAGGCCAAGGTAATATTTCGTCATGGCAGAACTGAGAAGACTCCCAAGATTTCCTCAGGCTTCCTTTAGGCTATCAAAGGGCTACATGTAGCGTAGACCCTACTCAGCAGCCAGACTGTTGGTGCATTTTGCCAGGATCTCGTTGAAGTCTCTTCCATTTGTGAAGGTGAGTGTGGTGTTTTTTCCGTCCGTGCCCAGTGTGGCACTGAAGCCGCATGCAGCATCTGGCTGGGCTAGGAAGGATGATCTCATGTGCTGTCTCCTGCCTAAGTGGACCTTGATGAAATTACTCCTTAGGCCTCAGTAAAAAATTGAGTAGCCCATGTAAATTCAAAGAGGAAAGAGTAGAAGTAATTCCATCTTCATGCAAATTTCCTACCTCCCTTTCCTGCCTCAAGCTAAACAATCAAATGCAACAAAAGGAGATACAAAAGTCATGCAGGAAGCTTCAAATGGTCTTGACTTTCTTCATGCAAGTATCTTACATTCTCTTTTTAAATTGCTTCTGATTTCTGATATAAAGCTTATACAAATGGAAAAAGGAAAAAAAAAGAGAGCACTGTCAAGCATCCAGCAGCAGTCAGACTGGACGTAGAACGAATGAACGTCGATGTAAAGTCACGACACAGAAGACCCTTTGCAAAGTACTTCCTTGGTAGTTGCTTACGTTGTGGGCACCTACACAGGAACCATGGAGGGCACTAAAAATTCTGTGACATTTTTGCAGAACTGTATTATCTCACATTTGCCTTGATCCATATATAGGAGGTGCAAGATGCAGCGTGCAAAGCTGCTCTCCCACACCTTCTGGCAGATCCCTGCTCCTAGAGGCTGCTCGACACGTCTGAGAGGCACTGCCACTCTTGGAGATAGTTTCACACAAATGGAGGACAAGATCAACAAGGAGCTTGCTGGTGAAGGTTTCCGCCAATTTGCAGTAACTAAAAAGGCAACTGCTTTTTGGCAGAACGAACCTTGACTTCCACAAACCTTAGCAAGTCCTTCGCTGAGCTGTGCTGCACCCTTAGTGAATTGGCCACTGAGAATTTGATCCTAAATGTAGCACAGCCTTTCAATCAAATTCCCCTTATGTGCTGAACTATAAGCTTGCCAAGCAGTGGGAATGCTGAACCATTAAATAAAGAACATTTTCAGCAGTCAAGGCCAAGGTTAAAAACATAAGGAATGTGAGGACATGTTTTTGCAGTTAATTTATTGTACAGGCAAAGTAATAAACCATTTGCATTTGAAGGATCTATGGCATAATAATGTAGATTAGTAGTGCTTCTGTTGATTTTTTTGTTTGTTTGTTTTTTAACACAAGGAAACATTGCTATCTTTTTCAGGGCTCTGCTCATACTCTTTCAGCCTCTGTGGCACTCCACTAAAGGCAGTTTCTGTATGACTGCCATGGTAGGCTCAGAGCACCCTCTCATAGCTAAACCTTCAGAGAACTGAACCACCATACAGAGGAAATCCCTTTTCTTTCCAAACTTCCAGCACTCTTTAAGGAAGGAGGAGAGTGGACTGTCTTTTTCTACTATTATTTATGAAGTATAATTTCTTGAATAAACTCCTTATAAAAGAAAATCATCTGATTTTTTAGACTGGGCTAAAGGGGGCTTCCCCTTTTTCAGACACAAGTGGACACGAGTTCCGGTTCAGTCAGTTAGGGGCAGAAGTCCCCATCTGCAGCTGCCTACATACCTGGGGTTCCACTAGCAACCATTCAGGCTTGCAAATTAAAAACCTGTCTAAAAACCTGACACTACTCATGCACACAAATGCTTTTAAGAATATGGGTTTGATCCAAAAGTCCATTAAGGCAAATGGAAAGATGCATTGATTTTCCACTGATTTCGTATTAGGGCCTAAACTTGCAGCACTGGTCTAAAGGTCATCTAATTCCCTCAGCTTTTAAACCAAACCTGCTCAAAGCCTCAATTTACAAATGTAGGCATTATAATGGGGCATTCAAATGATTCTCAAAATTAGCTCCTTGGCCTATAAAATACACATTAAGCATACTCTGGTGCCAGGATAAACACTCAGCTGCACAAATTTATAAAAATCTCATTACGATTGGTCTCAACAAAAATATGTTACCACTTGTGACTACTAAAGTGTGAGGGAACCAGAGGAATAAATGAGAAGGCAAAGCTGAGTGACCTCACTTCAATTCCTCTCTACCTACTACTTCTTACTCACAGAGCCTGCCTGGCAAGGTGAAGATGGCTGACAGCTTTCAAGGACAAGATGACTTGCAATGAGATGGGAATTCATTAGCAGTCAAGGAAAACACTATGGTATGCAACAGGTGATCAAGAAAGTGGCACACTGGAAACCAGGAAAGGATGAAAAGATGTTTTGAGAAGTGAAAAATGGCAGAGAGACAGACGAAAATGCATGCATTTAAAATCAAAGTATTTGAGCAGAGCAGCTGCTAAGTCACTTATGGAAAGGAAAGGAAGCAAAGGCTTCCTTTCATGCAAGGATGGACACAAAAGCCTATCAGCTAAGGATCACTGTGGCAGCTAACTAAAATATTTATCTGTTCCTCAAAACATTAGTAAGAGTTTGAGCCCACTGGCCATTTGCAATGCTGGGGCATGTGCTCTTTGAGGCAAAAACCACTTCAATGGGAAGAAACTCAACAGTTGCCTGAAGAGACATGGAAAGCAAAAGACTTAAAGGAGAAAAAGAACTACTACGTTTTCTCACCTTACTAAAAACATAAAGGATCTATTAAAATTTACAGTTAATAATCAGCAGGAAAACTCTGCCAAAACTGCTGTACCTCTTCCTGTAGCCTTTTCTAAATATACAAGAATCAAAAATTAATGAAAGCTGGAGGTTGCCAAGTTTCCAAACTTGAGCAAAGAATACCAGGTCAAGAGAGCATCCGATCCCAAACACTCATATTCCTCCTCTCCCCGAGAGGTCCTGGGTTACAAAAAACCTACTCTTTATTTAAGAGCGCCTAGGGTAACTCTCGTCCATCAGACCTTCATGAGATACTTCCTTATTAGTTCTATGTTTATCACTGGCCACTGCTGTCCTGAGGAGCCTGGCGTGTGCTGCGAGCTGCAGCAACGAAGCCATGCTGGAGTGCTGAAAGGAGCCTTTAAAATGCTGCACTTCACAGCAGTGCGAGATGGAGACGGACTTCCCGATTACAGAGTTCATTGCCTGGCAGCACACAATACACCGTCTGTGTTGGGAGCTACACCCAGCTACACTGATAAAAAGCCTCTCTCAACACGGGAAGACAAGGACCCATCTTCAGGTGGTGTTTTGTGATGCACCAGGATCTCGCCCCCAAGTTTTCTGCAGTGGGTTGTGAACCAGGGGCAGAAATCATTGTCAAAAATCCCTAAACAAGTGGTTGATGTTAAGACAGCTGGAGCAAAGAAGTGAGCATGCCTCTGTGCTGCGATTATGGGCCCCGGTGGGCAGAGTTCTGAAGAAGAAAAATGCTGTAATGACATCTCTACTACTTGTTTCATATCAAATATTCCCCCAAACTGATGGTGTTTTTCAATTTACTAACAGAGAGGGGAAAAAAAACCCACTATTTCGACTGAAACAGGAATCTCAGTCTCTTTTCCCTTTCTCACATCCTCTATATTCCCCTCGGAACAAATTATATGGAAATATTCAAATACGTGTTGTATGGATGCTGGGAAGTAAGAAGATATGTCACTGAGGGCCTTTGCCAGGCTGAAATCCCAAAAGACAGATGACTAGCAAATGCTTACATCCTGCTGACATATTCCTCCGATAATTTTTACAGTGTGTTGCTGAATGCATGATGAGAATACAATGCCTGCTATTATGCTCAGCTCTCGCTGTTAACACATTTATACCAGTGTTTCACTTTGTCGTGCGCTGGATGACTGAAAACTGCCAAGGACACCAGGACTTGAATGTACTAATGCTAATAATTTCCACAGCATTCGGCTGCTTAACTAAACACCATCTCCACAGTCTTTTCCATTCCATTTCGAAGATCCCTTTTCACATGTCACGGGGGCAACTTTCAGGGCTTAGCATGAGCAGTTTGGACACCCAGAGCCCATTCAGGAGGTGCCTGGCATACTCTCTTGAAATTTGTTTCATCAATATAGAGCTTTCTCTTCCCCACGTATATTACAGCTGTTTGGATAGATGTCAATTATGAGTATACCTAAAACACATTCCCTGCTGCTGGGCAGAATAAATTGACCTGCTCTGAGATTGACATTGTCATCATTAGACTATTACCATAACCCAAATGTGAAGTTGTTGCAATGAGCGTGGTGCGGTGCTTTAAGTATTTTCCCTTCTAGGGCTGAAAACATAAAGGCTTGCAAACACACAGCTCTGTCTTTCACTGGCTGACTGCTGGGCTGGGCGGAGGAGTTTTAACTGGCTATTTGTTTGTTACAAAATCCTAAGCATCGCTAATGAAAAATGAAACACTTTTGCAAAAATTTACTTTTAGTCTAAAAGTCATTCCCCCCCTGAATTTAGAGGTGGCCCGGGTGATAACATTACAATAAAGAACCAGGTAGGGCTCTAAATGTCAGACTTGCTTCAGTGCATAAATCACCACTAAACTGTGCTAGTTCTGGGGGAATTGGTTTTAACTGCACATTATACCACAGACATAATAATAAAGGAAATTTTTCTGCCCATGTTGAGTTTTTCAGGATGAAACGAGATATGGGGGATTGTTTGGGAGAATTTGCTTTCTCCTTTTTTAGGCTGTGGGATAAACAAGCAACACTGGTGTAGGAGCTGCCACGAATGGCAGTGGATGGTCTTGCAATGATCATAAAACCCCTAACTTTGGCTTTAGTGAATCCCAATGTACTTTAGACAATTGCCCATGACACAGTAGAAGGAGAATGACTTAATGAATTCAAATCTGGGTTTAGGACAGAGGTCTGAACTTCCCAGCTGCTTTGTATGTAGGTATTCACCCTGCAGTTACACAAGCCAGACATGAGAGATATGGTTACAGGGCACAGACAGGAACGTTTTCTCATTTGCAGACACCCTCGTTCTTTCCCCTTTTAACCAGACCAGGGCTACATCACTTCCTGAGGTATCCCGCAGAGGATGAGATCATGAGAGCTGTCCTTATCCCTTGCAGAGTTTGAATCAGATGTAGAAGTAGGAAGGAAAATAATTAAAATATTTTAGTTTAAATTCATGGTAAAGCTCATTTTTCTTCACTTAGAAGAGAGATTCCTACCTACCACACACTACAACAGATTTTTTTAAAAAAAGGTTTAGTAATGTAAGCATTTGAATAAACTGGACTTTTTAAAATCCAATTTATGATTTTTCATGGAGATTTAATGACAGGAAAGATTCTCATAAGCCTATTGTAATGCAGCCTCCTAAGCTGCTTGAATACATTATCAATAACAACCTCTAAGATTGGGAAGGAAAAAAAAATTGAAAAAAAAACTCATATGAGAAGTTTCCCAATATTATTTTCTGCAAAATAAACAGTGCAGGAAGTTAGACAGCTACAAACTGGAGAGACAGTTTTGAATACTTTGAGAGCTTTTATTACAGAAAATGACATTTCACCTCCAGCCCTTCAGCTTGCATCTGTCATTCTCCTAAGCAAAAGAGAAATTCTCCAAGTGATGCCCCAGCACTTTGGCTGCCAGCAGCAGGAAACCTGCATCTACAATTGTCCAGTCCTGTTACTTCAAATATATACACATTGCCTTGCATCAGGAGCGTACAGTCGGATCTAAAGTCTACCTTTGAAGTCAATGAGAATTATTTCTATGGGCATTAATGGGGATTTAAACCAAGCCCTGCTTCTTATCATCGGCTCTATATTAATAATTTAATCCTTTAAGTATCTAACTTTACAAAATACCAAAAATCTCTAGAGAGACATGGGACAGATCATCATAGCTTGTCTCTAGTTTTCTGTCTCTCCTGGTTGTTCTTCAAAACCAGTTTTATTCCTCAACAACCATATCACATACAAAAGTAAGTTTTAGAAGACATAATTCATTAGGGACAGAGCTTGTGTGCCTTATCAGCCTCCCGAACTTTTACGTGCCAAGAAAGACTCAACTAAATCCAGTGGGCTTAATACTGAAGCCTTTAAACAAGCCAAACTCCCCCTCAAATCCATGGCTAAGTAGAGCCCAGCTCACTGCGAACAGATCATGAATTAAAGATTATTCTTCAGTAAGGAAACAGATGAGTCAACTCTCTTAGTAATTTAGGGTGTTCCTTCAGAAAAGGCTGTCATGTATGGAAATGACACTGAATGGGAAAACGGCTTTTGGAAAATTCTCGGGAAATTTCACCTGCAATTCAGCTGCAACTTCTACCTGCATCTAAGAGAGGGCTCAGCATTCTGTATAAATCCTGCAAGGCATTCTTTTCAAATTTCCCTGAGCAGAGATATAACATGGTCCTGTTGAAGGACCAGAGAGACATGGGCAGCCGTAGTGGGTCCTGAGCTCGGCATCGTTACTGCAGAATGGTCCTCTTTGCCAGATTTCCCAGGGGCATGGTAAGGGACAGATTCACGGGACTAGCTTCAACCCACCCACACTTCAGTATGTTCTTCAGATTACTCACACAGGTCTGTCTGTGCCATCACTGCTTCGCCAGGATTAGTAAAGAAACTATTAAAACTGCCATTTAATCTACCAAAATTGTTACCCTTTGCCATATAGACACACCAAAAAGCCATTAGCAGGTCTCCCTGACCTTTTATAGGATCATTTTTATAAAATACAGAGTGCTAAATAATGCTTCAGTCAGGCAATCCCCTCTAGAGGGTTAACAGAAATGAACTATTCTCATGTATCTAAGGCTCTGAGAAGAGCAGGGGCTCCCAAATTTTTATCACTCTCCTCACTAGAAGATGCAGGACCTATTAAGGTTTTTTATTTGTCTTTTTTTTTTTTTTTTCCCTTTCAAAATGGGTGAGATGAGCACGTCGAGGGGACAGACACTACCCTACCACTCTGCACATCACTCTGCAGCAAAGCTACACGCAGCAAGCTCCACTTCTGCTTGAGTACAGTAACAAAGAGGTGTTACATTCTTCTCCACCGCCAGGATGTGGCATTTATTGCCAGCAACATTAATTATTTTTCCAGACACAGAAAACCACTAAAAGAGTTGTTAATAAATTAGTAGGGATGTTCAGACTGTAATTTAATAAAATGGTAACTACTGCATTTTCTCACTGCATGGAGCATGCCTTGCCTCCCTGCACCAACATTTACCTACTAAGCTACCTTAACATAAATTTCACTTATTCTGCCTTTGTACAAATCCCGTTACTTGCTCAACAAACAGTTTTGTTTTCCTGTCCGGGCATCCTTCCAAAGACAGGCTGCTGTGTATGCTTTTGTAATTATCGATACACTGTATGCGAAGCCATGGCATGTTTCTGACAGACTAATCGAAGGCAAAGAACAGTCTTCCCGAGACCTTGATTCAGTTGTTACTCTTCCCTTGTTTTCCTCTGTGAACTCCACCGCACGATGTAATCTCTCTACGCTTCATTGCCCCACCTGTAAAACAGGGATGGGAACCTCTCATCTGGCTCACTTGCTTACGAGACAAATCCTCATACAACGGGCCATGGTTTCAACTGACTCCTAAATCTTCCTGTAATATATTTGTGGTTTAACAAACACATAGGCAAACCCAAGACTTCTGGTCTCCTCACAGGCACCTCCAGCAGTGGTGCAGCTATAGCAGAGTAACTTATCCAGTCCACTCTTATTGCACAGGGAAGAGCAAACTACAAACAAGGCGACGGGAAGACAGACTGCAAGAGGATAACCCATCCAGTCACTCCCTGAGCAGCACCCCAGGTAGTCCCACATGTCTGTGTGTCCTCTCCCCTCAGCTCACACCCAAATGAAAGCTTGCTATCAGTGGCAACGCTCCTGTCCCATCGCTTCCCCATGCAGGGCTCTCCTGGACTCCCTCACCATATCTCTTCCAGGCTGCAATATCAGGACAGCTGCGGGGCTCAATGGTTATTCTCCTCCCTCCTGGAGAAGAAAGCTTGTACTCATTTGTCTTCTACTCCTCTGTCTCCTCCCTGACTCAGGGAATGGCCTCTGTTATTTTTTCCCATTCCAGTTTATTTCATTATGGAGTGGCGAAAACTATCCACAGTTACTCATGCTGATCATATTTTTCTTAGTATTCCAGGACATGATTTAATCTCTACTTTTCATTTATTATGTATAAATCTGGGCTTGTTGGGAGAAAGAAGATAGGTAAAGAAGCAAGTGTGTCGTGGTTTGTTTTTTTTCATGTCTGTGCACATGTCAGTCTTTTCCGTAGTTCTCTAGAGGTTAGTAACTCTGGATACTAAAACTTCAGCCTGCCTGATAACCGGAGCCCCATTTTGTCCCACCAAAGTCCCTAAGAGGACTTCTGTTGCCTGTCGGGCTGGGGGATGCTGCTGTTCTCCTACCCAGGAGGGTGCCAGTAGCCAGCAATGTGCCTCCAGCCAAGGAATGGCTGCAGACCTCAGCTCTGGTAGCTCCTAAACAAGTGTTTAAATGCGTGAGTGGAGATCTAAAAAGCAACCTTTCTTAAAGCACGTCTTTTAGACTAAATCATAGTATTTCTACAGCTCTCTATAACATCCAGTTTTCTTACATAGTAACACAAAGGGCAGTAACTGTTATCCTCTCCAGGAGATCCCAGAAAAAAAAAAAAAAGAAGATAGACTTTAAAAGTTCATTACAGAAATTCCTGTGGGTTTTGCAGTATCTTTGTGCATATTAACAGGAAACAGCTGTCATTTTAAACCAAAAGTCATGTGTTTGGATTAAACATTTCATGCAAATATAAAGTTCAGAGGAACAGTTCAAGTTGAAATGTCAAAGTAGCCTCCAATACCACTTTTGTCAGTCAACTGTAGAATTTTGTCTCTGATCCATTAAAGCAATGCAGAGTTTTTCTTGAATAAGCACAATTTTTACCCAATTTGCACCTTTTATGCGCTACTGTGAGTGCATAATATTAACGATAACAATAATTAGAATTGGGTAGGCAGATAATGCTAAGACTTCAATTACTAGGCTGGAAGAAACTTATCTTCCCAGAAGCAGCAGGAGAAAAGCAAATATTAACATAAAAGCAGAGGTCAAATTCTGTATCAACTATCACATGTAGAGGCATTCAGCAGTATTATGTCTATTTATGTCAGCTAAATATATGACCTTTTGTTCTTAATACTTTTATTGTCCTATTGGAATAAGCTAGCAATGTTTCTTATTATAATTTCCTTCATTTTACAGGAATTGATCATGCCGGAGAAGTGTTAAAGCATACAGCGTACGCTGGGAGGTCTTAATTTCTCTGTCCTCTCCTCAGGTGCACAAGAGATGAAGATTGCTGTTGATAAGAGAGCAGAAACTGAAGTAGGATGAGGCAAAAGAGAACAGTGACTGTGTACAGGCAAAATGCTAACTAGAGATTTATATATTAGTCTAAGCTTTATTAAGAGGCGAACTAAGCCAAGGCCCACAAAGTGGAGTCTTGACTTTATGACCTTTTCTGAAATAAGATTAGGATACTAAAAGGAAAAACAAAAAAGGGATTTATTTTCCCAGCATGATACTGACATTTTTTCTCATTTTAATACCAAATTGGCAAACGTAACCATGGAGTATGTTATCTGGACAGCACGAAGACCAAACAAGTTTGAGACTACATGGGGAGCACGTTTGGAAGAGCTTTTGCAGCTCCTAATAAGCTGAAGGGGGAAGCATGCTCAGTAATGGTGTTTCCTAGCAGGAAGTCCATAATCCTGACAAATGGGCAACTGGGAGACCCCTGGAGCAACGCAGTGACTGTGGCTGTTACAAGTAAAGCATTCTGGCCATAATGAGCCACTACATTCAACCTAGCCTAATAAGCTAGGTTTTTGTTCTCAAGCTGCCTTTTTTTCACCCTACACTTCAAGCCAGAATAATACCAACATACTCAGCCAGGAGCGACCTCACTGCCTTCAGCTACAGCCCAAGGGAGGAGCCTTCATCTCCGACATCCCTTCCACACAACCTGCCCCCTCCAAAGCTATGTCCAAGGTAATAACTAGAAACATTACCATCCTTCAGATAAACCCACAGAACTGGACATAATACTCCAGATGTAGCCTCACCAGGGCAGAATAGAGAGGGAGGAGAACCTCCCTTGACCTGCTGGTCACACTCTTCTTAATGCATCCCCACGATACTGTTGGCCTTCTTGGCCACAAGGGCAGACTGCTGGCTCCTGGTTAACCTGCTGTCCATCAGGACTTCCAGGTCCTTCTCCCTAGAGCTGCTTTCTAGCAGGTCAACCTCTAACCTGCACTGGAGCATACAGATAACAAAACATTAAACTTCACAGGTGTCACCAACATACATCATAGGTACAGCAGCACACTCTGTATTCACTCTCCCATTTCTGGAGGAATTGGTGCCTTTAATACTTACTTCTGGACAAATACATATTAGTCTAGTTGCTACAGAAGCAGGAAATCTAAGTAGTCCAGTCCTGCTCTCCTGTAACTGCTTCCATTGACTTTAAGGAGCCTACAAAGCCCATGCAAAGGCAGGACTAGCTCTGTTTTCTTTAGAATACTAAAGTGTTTTAAAGAGAAACAATGTCTATGTACGAAAGGAAGAGTTACATCCCTCCAGGCACTGACTGCTTTTGCTACAAAAATGTAACACACTACCTTTGGAGTTTTTATTAATAGTCATTTTATTCCACCTGCATGTTTTTCTTAGTAACAGACGTACGCAAAGCTGATGATTTCAAAGGAGAACTCCGGTGAACAGTGTATTCCACGCTAAGATTTGTCACCAAATGTTATTGCTGTTTCTTTCAGAACCCTGTGTAGGTTACAGATACATTTTGTTTCAGCTGTTATGCTAATAAATGAATTTTCTTTTTACACAAAGAACTGCTTAGGAGGCAGTGAACCACGTGCCGCGTGCAGCTTGTGCAGCACTCAAGTCTTCCGTGCTGTAACTGCTGCCTTAGTTGACGCTTGCCAGTGAACACCACGGTCTCGAGGTAGAGGGTACCAGCTGAGCCACTCGGCAAACTTCAGCAAGCAAGTTTCAGTACAGAAGAGATTTTGACCTCAGCAGTCCCATTCTTCCATTGCTTTGTATACAAAATCCTGTTATCTCAGGAGCATCAAGCTTTCAGCTGCACTGAGAGAGGGAAAGAAGAATGTGGGAGTGAGAAGCGGAGGAGAGATGAAAGATCCCATGATGCTGTAATTTCCAGGGTGGAAACAGCAAACTTACCTGTATCTACTGCTGCAACTTTTTCTTTATGTTATGAAAACGGAGCAGGAAGAAAGTGAAAAAAAATGAAAGACAACAGCTGTAAAGAAGCGTGATGATAAGAAAATAACTGGCATTTATGGGGAAGATTACTGACATTTTCACCATGCTTATTTTGTCAATCTTGAAAAGGCCTAGCATGTATCAGGTATTTAATGAATCACGCGATGCCTCACCTTGCGATCTGAGTGCAATCAAGATCAGGCACATAGGCACAGATTTCAATGAATGTGACATCAGAAACACCTTACTTGATGAAGGCATGCGTAGGTTCATGTTAGAGCAGCATTTAAACAATCCCACTAAAGGGCACCAGGCAAAGGCTGATGAAGAAAATCAAACATGAGGGAGAAGTGAAAGTCCTCTAAAGCTGAAGCTAGAAATTAAACCTTTTGTACAGACAGCCAGAACTGTTGCTTTAGGTCCTCTTTAAGCAGTGACTAAACTGAGCCTTCTTTGCAAACTACAATTTTCAGTGTTTAATATTGTGATCACTTCAAATCTCCTGCCAACTGTGAGTCTGCTCTGTGCTACAGAAAATTTACCTACTTTATTGGAGAGATTTCTCATGGTTAGAGTTTTCTCCTTCCTAGCTGCAAATCTTATCTTAAAGCTTAGGCATTGCCTAATAAGGCTAGAAAGCTTGTTAGATAAGACATAATTTCATTAAGAAGGCTGCTGGAATAGTGATCAAATCAGGAGACCGGAGGCAAATCCAGCATAAAGATTTTCATGAATTTAAGGATACTTAGTTGACCCAATTTGTTTGTTCTCTCTTAAGTAATACTTATTTCAATCTCTTAGACTAAACTTTTTTTCTGTTATACTTGTTACAAATATCCATTGCTTTATTTAAAACAGTACATTAATAACAAACACCCAGAGCTGTTGAAATACATCTGTAGAAATGATTCCAAAAATGAAATATGAAATATGATATTTCACCCAGCGCAAAATGTGATGTTTTCAACCAAATCAGGTTTTTTTTTCTAACACAAAGCTGAAACAATTTTAGTCATATGTGATAAAAACAAAGCAGTCAGGAAAACGAAGGTTGCCATTTCACTCCAAAGAACAGAGAGCAGTATGTGGGATGATCCATGGTACTGTCTCTCTCTCACTCACTCACACTTACTGCTTAGCTATCAGGCATTATGGCTGTAGCCTGCTCAGCCTCTGTGGTCAATAGCATTTTGCACAAATAATTAACATGCATTCTAGTGGAAAGAAGACCTAAGGTGCCTTGACTCCAAAAACTAGTGTCTTCAGTCACAGACCCGATGGTACATCCTTGATACTGAGACAGATTAGCTACATCCACCAAGCTACCAAGTAAGAGAAACCCACCAGTAATTCTTCTTCTGCTACTGCTGTGAATCTAACCCTGAAAACCTACTTTTTTTTTGGTAAATGCACTGTGTATTACACAGAACAAAAAGTCACTGGGTTTTACTTCCGAAGCACAGACAGAGTCAACAGCACCCTTCATTTGCTCCCATCTGCACCATCCAGAAGCTCCAGCAGCTCTGGTGGATTGATCTCTAAACCATTTCAGGCAAGATAACCTTAAGCTAAACCCCAGCTAACAATGCCTGCTGCAGATTAGCAAGCACTCACGTAACCCCTTCTGCTGGGTAGACTGGGGAGAAGGGGACAACAGAAGAGGCTGTACTAGTCTCAAACAGCACCCTACTAAACAAAGTGAGTATCTCTGCTAATAAACCATCTCTGATTGATAGCTCCTGCTGGGCCACGCTGCCCAAAAAGGATTTGAATTGGTGTCATTTAGACATTGAGCAGTAGAGAGAGAGGTTGTACATTAAAGATTCAACTCAAATTTCCTCTTTTGGTTTTGCAATTATTTAAAATTTCAGAGTTAATCACTTTCTCTGCTAATCCTCTCTTTGAATCTTAGGTTTGCAAAATGCATAAATATATACATGTTCCTTTGGATTTGATTACTAATTGTGCCCATAAAGTAGTAAGAAACAAGTTGAAATTATACACTGGATCATGAGTTTGGTTTTAAGGTTAGATAGCTGCCTTTAGTACACTGCACTAATGACCTTAAAAAATAAAAGCAGTGCTCCAAGACCAGCACAGAGCACACTTGCACACTGGGCAAGATACTGTACAAGGACTAAAAGCGCCCAGAGCAAGGTGAGAGGGGGCTAATTCATTAATGTTCACACAGTACTAGAGATCCCCTGATTGAAGGCTATACAGAAGGATAGAGAATTATTAACTACAGAGACACTAACTGTGAATTTATGAATAATGAAGAAAGAGAAGGAAGAACAACCACATAGTTCAGTTTCCCTAATCACTGCCTCTTCAGTATTCACCCACACAGTCAGATTGGCAGACAGCAACTGCAGCTAATATCTTACATAAAAAGGACAGAGTTTTAGTAACACAGCATTCCCCGTACAAGCCACAATGTGGCAATTTATCCAAGTTCACTCTTGAAGCTCTGAGCTTGCCTAAGAACGCTGATGAATGAAGGTCTCGGCATCCAGCAGCGCATGAAGCCAGGGGAATGCAGAAGACAGCAGAGCCCAGAAAATAGTGTGGAGTGCAATAAAAAAAATCTTTAAAACACTGACCGAGATCCTCACTCAATATAACACAAAGAGCTTCACAGGTGAACTGCACCCTGGTGATGAATCCAGCCCTTTAAGGTATTGAAGAACACATTAAAACGTGCTCTGTGTTACTAGAATGTAGCAGGGGTTTCACTGTTGGTTTCCACTTGAGCCTTCCTTATATCACAAGATTTATTTAGTGCGTGCTAATCAGCTGTTGGCATGTCATCGAGGCTCCTAACCTGTTAATAAGACCCTAGGCTCTTTAAAGAACAGTAATTGCCAGGTGTCTCACAAGCAGTCAACTCATCCAATATGAGGGTCAAAAGAGAGAGCTCAGGAAACGAAGAACAGAAACAGCACCCGGGAAACCCAATTCCATCTCGATGATGTGAAGGAGCAAGACTGAAAATTACTACATTGCAGTACCAGAGGTTTCTCGACATTTGGTGGCAAGACATAACTATAAAGCTTATTTATGACTGCAGCAGCAATAATGGACTTTTTTTTTTTTGGGGGGGGGGATGTTAATCCCTTTCTAGTCTCGTGTTAACAGGCAGCAATCTCATCTCTGTTCCATTTTAAACTGATTTAGGATATATGTCTTACTGCACACTGCTCAAATTTACAGGTAGAACTCAGAACTCATTACTTACAGTAGCAGCTGCCATTGACAGAACAACTACTGTACTCTTGTGACGGGCTGACGGCATAATGCAATTTTTAGGACTTAAATTTTGAGTTCACTAGAATGTCTGCCATACCAGGGAAAAAAAACCGAGCAAGAGAAATGGTATTCTGCCAGTGCTTTTCGAGGCTTTTGTCAAAAGATGGAGAATTATCTGAAGGACATGTTTTCCATATAAGCTTAGATAATAACTTGTATGGCTATCTACAGAGATCATTATTTATCAGATCACTGTCCCAAATGACAGGAGCATTTTGTAGTTCAACCTCCGGGAAATCCAGTGTTCCACGTTTAGCCTTAAATTGGTAGCAAATGGTCAATTTTTTTAATGGTGATCACCGTACATCCACCCAATTCATGAAACCACCTTGAGGCACTTACAGAAGCTAAAAATGAGATTTCCCTCCTTTGAAATACGCCTTAGCTCTGAAAAGCACTAATACAAAAATAGTACCACACTACTCCACAAACCTGCTTATTTATACACAATGCAAAAAGATTAATAATAAAGCCCAAGCCCCACCACCCAAATTTCTGCAGGATTTTACTGCTTGCAACCCTCCAGAATCAGTCCTGATAACAAAAAAAAAAAAAAAAAAAAAAAGGCCCAGCTTACATCCTATTTCTCCTTTTCCACCATTAAACAATCCTGTTGAGAATATTTCAGACTCAGACAATTACTGCCACACCAAAGGCAAGGAGTTCAGTGAAGTTATTGCGTTCGTCCTCTAAGGCACTGGCAACGGGAGCAGAGAGAGGCCAAAATGAAACTACAGTGCCTGCACCAACCTCCCTGTGGATGTTATTTGTCCTGCTGAGCATTTGTTTCTTTTTAAATAGTGGG
The DNA here is from genome assembly GCA_013396935.1 of Baryphthengus martii. Taxonomy (NCBI): domain Eukaryota; kingdom Metazoa; phylum Chordata; class Aves; order Coraciiformes; family Momotidae; genus Baryphthengus; species Baryphthengus martii. The sequence goes on from VWZK01013831.1 coordinate 277,499, forward strand.
GGCAGGGCAGATGGGGGGAGAAAATCAAGAGATAAAAATATGCCCAATTTTCAGAGCGCAAACTGAGCTTCAAAAGGAGAAGCTCAAGAAGCCCTGTTCAGTGTCAACTGAGAGCACACATCCTGTGTATTTAATGTTTTCATATAGCAACTATTTTATGCCAGAGTTATGCTTTCAAATTCCCTGTGGGGCAAACTGCCTGGAGTACTATTTACATCAGTCCTAGAAGATCCTCCACCTCTGTTTTTGGTGGAGGATCTCATCCAAACTCTAATATACTTAACGGCTCACCTACCTTGTCAGAGTCAAGAGGAGGGTGGGCTTGGCTACATGAATACAGTGAATAACATCAGCATCGCGGAAAGATGGGGCTGAATGAGACATATTTTGGTCTTCAAATTTAAGGTGTACAGATGCTAAAGCGGTCTTTGAGGACAAAGACACGCATGCAAGCCTTAAGGTCAAAATCTAAGCTCTACTGCAAATCTCTGCTGCTCTCTATATAAGATCTGAAGAAGAACAGATGATATATAGATGATGTATCAGTATGATATAAAAGAGGTCTTGGAATAGCAATACTCCAGTTAAAATACTTGGTGCCAAGTGGCTGCTAAGTGAAGGAAAGGGCAGAGAAAGAAGATCAAGACCCAGCTGGGTGATTCAATCTAGCTACAGGACCAATAAACTCAGTAGCAATAAAAATACATTAGCATTTCTTCACCAACTCTGACCCTTCAAGATCTGCAGCAGCCAGGAGAAAACACTATCATGAAGAGACATCGCAGTGAGCCACCAGATGTTTCTGATGAGTCGCGATATGCCTACAGCCAGAGTATCAGGAGCTGAGTAACAAAAGCAAAACCAGGAGACATTACTTTATAAAACACAATTAGAAGAATTTAAACATTGTTCAATGGAATGATGCACTGTTCTGTGTAATTGCTTGTTTGATAAATAGCAGGCAGTTACAGCTCACAGTTTTAGCCTTGAATTATTGCCAAACTGAGTTATTTTGTGAAGTAGAACTGAATCAGCAGTTCACTTACAAAAATTAAGCCCTGGAGAATGTGAAACAGTGAAATATTTCTACTCATTAAAGAAGCTATTGGTGCTAGATAATCAGCATACAGACACAGCCCAGAAAGGTGGAATATTTATGTACCCCAATCACTTTTCCTGAGATTCATCTCCTATGCAAATTGTCTACGGCTTGATAGCATCCCTTAAATTTATTTCCTCCAAAGATTTACAGTCATGTCCTAATCACTGCTTTGCACCACTGGGCCACAGTGCTCATACGACATTCCACCCCAGCAGCTGACTGGGGCTCTCTGGGTCACCTCTATGAACTTCGCTCTAAAATCAAGCAGTAAAGACAAAGGTTATTTCTGCACCAGATACAGAGTTAAAATTTAGAAGTCATTTAGTGGTGCACAGAAACATAGTGGTTGCAGTCCCACTCACACAGACACATGTCCTGATCCTCAAGGCACTGCATTACTTGGAAGTGACAGTAAATGTTGCAAAGAACTGATGGGTGGACGCTGTTCATTTTGCCTGGGTGACTGCCCCCAGAGAATAGCAGCAGAAGCTGTAATGTACCTGATTTGTAGTTAAATCCACATCTGACAGTTAAGCATCCTTCAGAAAATAAAAAGACTCATGTCCATAGATAAGCATAAATTACTTTCGGAACATACATAATAAAATAATTTGGGACACTTTACATAGATAATAGTAGCAATGGTAATTTGCTTCACAAAGGAAAAAAAAAAAAAAGTTTATATTTCCTTCTACAGTGTGAATTCATTTCCCACTGGATAATATTAGCCTGAGCTGGGATATACACAAATTTTAGTTCTAAGACTATTACATGTTTTGGAGCTGATATTTCACAACTCATCAAAAGAAGAATCTGAAGCTTTTTGATGCTTTAAAAGGCAATGTCTCATTTTGGCAAAGAGAATTACAACATCCCTTTCTAGCTTTCAAAGATACTCAACCATCAAACTTTATTTTCAATTTTGTTACAGTTGAGGAAAAAAAATAAAAAGTGTAAAGTAATTTGCAAGGGCTTCTAAAATTTTGTTTTAATTTGTTCCCTCTCTCCTTGGAGCCTTTGTGGTTACTGGAGAGTAGTTTTACAAGTGGAACAGCACTGATGAAAGGCGAGGATGATGCAAAGTTGAGAGTAATCCTAAATCCATGCTGACAAGCTTTTATATCATACAATTGAAGGGCATAATTCTTTATCTGTTAACTGCTCAGCATCTTGGGAAGGACAGAGCTTCACATGCATGCCCAACCATGCCATTATTTTGAGATATATAATTCAGAATCACAGAGTTTAGAACAGAAAGTGATAAAAAATAACAGATTAAAAGGAAAAAGTGTAAGCTGGCAGAGGTACATTATCCTGGGGAAAAATTTACGAGCGTAAGAAAGATCAAACATATCTATTCTTGTAACTCTTTCAGGTTGACAGACCATCAGGAACCCAGCTTCATCCAGCCCTCAGGCAAGCGACGGGTTCAGAAGAGGAAGTCCCGCTGAGCGGTGACTCAAGTCCAGAGTAGGACCTGCAAGGTCATGGTCAATTCCCTCATGCTTTCCCACTCCCATCCCCATTGGTCCCAGTTTGGTTGTGCTTCAGAGGTCACGGCTGGAAAGGATCAGAGCAGCTGATGCATATACCAAAATGAGACACACTGGATTCAAATAATGTATTTGGCACTGTGGAAATTCCTTTCTAGACGTTATTTTTAATATCCAGTATTAAATGTGCTTATGGATATTCCATTTACAGCATAGTTACTATTATTCAATTGCCATTAATGTAAATGGTGGGTGCTGGATAATGCAAAGCCATGCGATGTAATTATTTCCTTTCCCATTTGGGTTTCTACAGTCTTAAACAAAACAAAACAAAAAAAAAAAGATGTTGGTGAGATCACAGTTGAAACATTCATCTTGATCCCCACCACCATCACACATTTTGGAAGAAACCTTTGTTTCCAGGATAAAACACATCACTGGCATTATCCCCTCTATCCTACCTAATGCGCAGTGAATAATACTACAGTTGAAAATATTAATGAAAAATGACTAATGGTAACTAAATGATTCACTTAGCTCTCTCTGCAATGTATTCTTCATATGACAAGTATTTATTAGCTCTCACTGATGACTCCACTGACACCTTGCTACAAACAGAGTGCCTGTTTATATGTTAAAACTTAATGCACAAAGCAAGAATTACTGATGTTAGCTCTGTTCTAAGAGAGCATATCAGCACAAGGATGTTTTTGTGGTTTTTTTTTCTGCAATGGTTTTATTGTCCTTTTCTACTGAAGAATCATGGATTTTAAATTTTACCAGAATCTACTGGTCAAAAAAACTATTAATTTCCACACAACATTATATTTCCCACAATTGATGTCTTTTTGTGATTTTTTTTTTTCCGCAGACACATTAAAATAAGTATACATGTGACGTTTCAAGATTAAAACCCCAGCTTGGAAATCCTAGTGCTTGCACATCATGTGCTATCTGTACGCCTAGTGAAGCAGCGAGTCTTAACGGACCTTGTGTTTTCCTCAGGATTTCAGCACTTTTAAGAAATGCCAATAATTACTGGAGCCAAATACTGCATGAAGATGAGTAAGTGCCTTGAACATGCACACACAGTTGTCTCCACCTTACTGAAAGTATATACGCGATGAGTGAGCAGAAGCCAAGTGCTTCGCTTCTGCACTGATCTGATAAAGCATCTCACATGGGAGCACACAACAGCTCTGCTGCTTACGGGCCTTTTCCGCCCTGGAAGCTGCTGATTGCTCTAAACCCCAGGCTTAGCTTTTGACATTACTGTGTGCCCAGCAAGCTTGATGTTAATGTGTGATTTAACTGCCTTCTAGAGTCCCTGAGTGAAGTTTTCAAAAAGTCTATATCCTAGACACTTGGGAATCTCAGAAATCCACAGCATCTTAGTCTTCTGGGAGAACAACCACCACCATGCTACTATTTCTAACTACAGATCTTAAAACCAATATATTTTTCCTCTCTTCCTGATTTAAACAGGCCTGAGGCATTACACACCTTTTTAATGGCACTTAGCCACCACTGAAGGAGATCCTCTGGCCCATTTGGTCTGTTTATCTCCCTTTGGTGCAGCACATTAGCAGCTCTCGAGCATCAGCTAACCCAGCATTGCAATGGAGCACTGGGGAGCCCATGCTTTTCCTGCTGGAAAAGTTGAGTGGTCACCATTTTAGTTCATATTTTAGAGAGCCGGACCACAGAGTGCCGTTTCCTGCAGCAGGACAGATCTTATCTGGAAAGATAGCTGGAATCTGCGCAGTAGCAAACTCCGGACTCATGTCTAAATAGTGCTGCTGCCTCGTGAGGACCTGAAAGCAGGCACTGGGTCATGGCTGTTTCAGGCCAATCCTCCACTGCCCGGAATCTGGTGTAACTCTTACACCAGTGGAAAGTGAGCAAAGAGTGGATGCAGAATGTCACTCTTTGAAATTGGCAGACTAAGACATCTGGTCTGCACTCCTTTGCCGACTCAAGGAACTTCATAAAGCCTCTAGAAGAAATGGAAAAAAAAAATAAGCCTCCAAGTTGAGCAGTTGAAGTGCTCCCTCTGTTTCTTTTCCTCGGAATAGAGATAGAAAAAGAAGCACTTTCAAAAGTGCTTAAGTGCCTGTCCCTGAGACTTAACAACCAGAAACCTGAATGAATCACTCATTTTTCTAATTGCTGCAGCCAGGCTGGGAACAGACTCCAAACCTACGACACAGAAGTTTTTATCCTATGCCTAATTATAATGTCCACTAACAGTCTGTGCTATGTTGCTTTAATGTAAATGGCAACTTAGAATAGATATATTAAGGGTTTATGATTTTTAAACTTTGTTTAAACAAAAGAGAGGTCAACAGTCTATTTGCCATAATCCATTCTTAGGTTTCATGAAATTATACCACAAGAAACAAATCAAATCTGGCCTTTATCATTAGGAAAGAATGGCTCTCTGTGCCTCTTAACAAAAAAAAAAAAAAAAAAAAAAAAAAAAAACAAAAAATTGAAATACTGAAATATNAAAGCTGAAGATGTAAGGAAATGGAGTGATTTGTTAAATGGATATATTTGATAAGGGAACATTAATGCATTTTTCAATAATAAAAGTGAAAAATGCCATTCCAGCCAGACATTTCTTTTCATTTTTATTATGCAGACAGTGCTTGATTACAGTTTAGGGAAATGAACTGAAAGTACAGATGTACTATTTTTTTGATAGGTAGTCAGAAGGGTATTTTATCAAGTCTGGGAAGAGTTGGAAGGCAGATGATTCAAAGGATAATTGAAGAATTATATTTAAACAGGTTAAATTTGTGCCCTCGGGCGTTAAACATCGGAGACTGCTTTTAATTCTCAACACAGGAGTTCTCGTTGCAGCAAAGCAAATGAATACAATGAGTAATTTTGTTTCAGAGACATGCAGGAACTGCTGGTTAGCAAGTAGGGAATTTCCCGCAATACAGGGAAATATTAACATTTTATCTGAAGTTATTTAGAATAAGCCAGATGCTACTCTGTTTAATACACATCATCATTCACTATGTCACAGTATCATTCTTTTGGTAGTTTCAGAACAAAGATCAAAAAGATTTCAGGTAACACGGGCAACAGCAAGAATGTGCAGAGAGAGCCCGAGGTGCAGGACTCTGGCTCTCTAGTGCTCAGAAGGCGATGCAGAGGTCCAGCGCAGCCTGTTGGGATGCAGATCATGCCTTTGAGGTCTGAGGGTGCTGGTGAAAGTTGTCAGGTAGGTGGCAATGTCCCCCCCCTCCACAGTGGCCTAGACCTACCTCAAGCACGAATGCCTCTATCACCTGCTTGAGATGTTCCAGCTCCACGGAAGCCAGCTGCTCTCTCGCTTCAAGTTGGGACTCACTTGTCATGGCATAAGGGCATTCAGGGCACCTACACAACTTTGTTCAGGCTACATCTTTAGTGTCAACTTTAGTATCAGAATTCAGAAAAAAAAAAAAGGTACCTTTCTAAGGGTTTCAGCCCTCACTAATATGTGCTCTGAATAGCAAGGCAGTCTCTTTAAAACCCCTTGGTTCTTGGGGTCTGATAGTCCCATATCCTGTTTAACGACAGAGCACACATTAACCCTTTCCAATAAAACCCATGTGTATTAATTAGTGAATTTCAGTGGAGTACGCACTACATCCCTATCAATGACACATTTGTATATCATGATTAATGTTGTGCGCTTCATGCCAATCAAATTCCTAATGATTAGCCACTTAATTCTGAGCTTAAACAATTACTCTTCCTATTGCTTGTTTCAGCTCAAAGCTTCGGTAGCTGGAGTACAGAAAGCCAACTATACCCAGTCACGCCAGTACATCTTGTGGAATCAAAATTCAGGTTAACTAATACGTATTTTGCATGCATAATAAAGCACTGGGCATAACAAAAGCATAACTTTCCAAGAGTGCTAAAAAATGTGTTGGCAGGACCGAGTGCATCCCTAATTCATAGATTTCAGTGGCAGCTGAGATATGCACACATGCATGTTCGTTTTTGTGCATGAGAAAGCAGCTTCCCCTTCGTCTATAAAGACTTTAAAAAAAAAAAAACCAAAACCACTGGCTCTCCCTGATGTCAATTCAGATGAACATTTCAGACTCCGCATATATTGGTGGATGCTACAGTGACAAAGTTGTATGTCAGAAAAATCAAATGGGTACATCTTGATTTAGATTAATTATAGTTGGGAGCAAATACTTGGCTTGCCTTCAAGTAAGTGAGGAGTTTAAGAGATACATCTCATGGCAGCTGTGTAGTTTTGGTGGATGCACAATTTAGCTTATAATTATACTTGTCATTTTCTACAGTCGAAACACTGTGTAGACGATAATTACACCACCAATATGCCCCTGAGAAATAGATAAACAGGCACAACTCATTTTACAAGTGTGGAATCAGAGACGTAATGATCTGATGACAAAAAAATACTAATGGCAAAACCCATATTAAAATGTAGGGCGTGCTCACTGTGTAAACTAGCTCAGACAGCGGCGCTGGCTGAGCACAGCAGGATGTAAGAACTGTGCCTTGCCAGGCCACTACTGCCGTGACTTTGACATGGTGATGATTACTGTATTATCATTATGGTGATTTGACAAAAGCATTAACATTCCCACACTTACAGACATAGAGTACAGTACGCATGGCTGAGCGTGACTGAACAGATGTTAGTTCTCTGGGACCAGTTGCTCAAATAGTATTTATAACACAAACAGAGCTGCTAAGAACATGAATGCGGCATTTCCTTAAGTCTGTGCAACTAAGGAACTGACCCCAGGGCAAAGTAACCAATGGGGGAGTTTTTCTGCTGACTTCAGTAGCCGCTGGATGAGACTCCTCTTATGTGTGAGACAAGGGGCTGCTCCAACATCTGCTCAAACTGTCAAGAAGGCCACTAATGACTTTCAAAACACATGGAATCATGTCATCACCTACACATTGACCTAGCAAGCCCTACAGTATTCAGATTTCCTATTCCTTGTAGATTTGCAGTGAAACATACCCCAGCACTTCACTGTATGAGGGATCTGAGGCTGATGTGCGGGACACTGAGGACACATAAGGGAGCACGTTATTCCAAAAGACCCTTCTGGTGTCCACGAGATGTTACTTAGAGGAAAGTCAGAAGCCGCTTCTCAGAATTAATTTTGTAGAATAAAGCAACAGTAGCTGTTAATTCCAATAAATCTGCAACACTAATTTCTAAATGAGTGGTTTATTTACAGTGCCTGCAGCCGCAGGCTGAGGTCTCCCCTTTAGTTTTATCTTTGCTTTATCAGGAATCACAACAGCAATCATTTTCTGTGGCTTGGTGAGTGACCCAAGCTAGTGACCACCAGTAGTTCTGTACCAGATCCGTTGGAAACACACATCAATATCCACGTACACCACAACACCACACTGCACAAAGCTGGAACTGTTTCAACGTACAGCTTCCAAAGACAGGAGTAGGTTTGGCAGGGAAGAAAGAGAACTTATTTAGGTTATGTTTAGGTGTAGATAACTGATTGAACACATTGATTTTTATCATGTTGGTACTTACACAACACTGACTTGTTAGTGAGAAGACAGATCTTCAACCCACATGACTGCAGGACAACCTCTAGTAATAGATGTCGGTACCTTCCCAATGGTCAGATAAAGAGATTCGGTGTCTTAGCAGATGATACCTTCTGTCTTACTTCTTTAGCCACCGATTTAATTACACTGATAATGTCATAAGAAGCAGAAATCAATTATTCATTAAACCTCCCTAAGAAATCATTCTTTTATCCCATGTATTTTGTTTCAAGATCATTTACACTTGGGTAAAAAGGCAGTTTTCTTCCTTCAGTGTCAATATTTTATACAGTAACTCACTTAACAGCTCAAGTGAAAACTGAAGTGGGTCTGTGAAAGAGTTACCAGGACATGATACTCTGTGCAAGGCATGAAGGTAATGCTTGAAAACTCCACCAATCTGTCTGCTACGTATCAGTGGCTGTGTAATTCAGAGATCATAAGCAGGATGCACAGAGTGATCCGTTAAATCCTTTTTAAAAACAAAGCCCTTCAACGCATTTACATCTCAGTGTCCCGTGACCTCTCTATAGGTTGTTGGGAGAAGAAACCACAGATCTTGTGCTGCCTGTTTTCTAGCTCCCTCTATTTTTAATAAACACAAGACCTGGCCTATCATTACTGTCTTGACACAAAAAGTGTAATTTTCAAAGGGACAAGCCTCTCCTCTCTGTCTGCTTTGTCATCAACTGTCCACCCTCATTCTCTTGCTGTCTGGCTTCACCACTTTCTGATAAACCCATGACCATAAACCTGCACAGTGATTCGTGTAAAAATATTTTTGGTTTCGTAAGATAAAAGGTAGGAATGGGAGAGGGAGACTGAGCAGAGCTGAAGACATCAGGCTGAGAAGACGACTTCTGAGCTGGGAGAAATGGGGAAGAGGAATGACAAGAACTGAGAAGTAGGTCTTGGCAAGGAGACAACCTTACCTCCTCTGCACGCAGCTGCAAATTCAGCAACAGTTTATTATCTCAAGTTTATACAAAGTAAACAAGATAAAAACAGCTGCAGAGAAAGCAGCAGAATCACTCCTATCCCTCCAGCCAGACACCCTGCACACAGCATAGATGAGCCCTACGAGATTGTTTGGGAGCTGGACATGGCTCAGCCATGTGCATCGCACTCCACCGTCATACTGTCAATACAAAGCTTTCTATGGTGTAAAATTTACTCCCAAGCATACACAACCATATCTTTGTATATGCACATTGCATCAGTTTTTAGCATTAGCCCAGAGCCCCCGAGCTGTTGCCAGATGCCGCACCCTACCTCACATCTGTGTATCAGGCACAGAGCTGAGTGGAGAACCTACATTCTTCAGATGGACACTCAGATTGGTAGAAAACCATGTACAAATGAGAGCGTGTGTAGAGGGGGTGAAAGGAGCCTACAGATACAGGACTTGCCCACCTGGTGACAGCATGCTCGTGCCTGGAAAGTGCAGTGTGGAAGGATTTGTTTCCAGGCTGTAAGTATGTGGCATTTAAATGAAAGAAAGTTCATACGCTAGCTTTTGTAGGTCTCAACCTATGGAAAAAAGGAAGCTAAAAGCCTCTGCTGTGCCTACACAAACTACTCAGAATAGTCATTCTTGGCTATTACTTTGCAGTGATGTCACTGGCACAACAATCTCTTACAGAAAGAAAGAAGCAATTGTGAAGTACCTAACATTACACCTCACCTTCCCTACAGGAACCTTCACTCAATCTATATTAAGAAAGACATTATGCTTTGGAGAAGTACCAACAATTTCAGCTTTTCCTTACCAGTTCAATGAAACATTTCTTTTCTCCTTCAGCTGAGCTTATTATGAATATTTAATGTATCTAAATGAACTGAAAGCTACTACTGTGCATCTGCTCTCCAGCTCTCCATCCATCTACTGACATCAAGGCTTAGCTCCCAAAATATGACATTAACTATATTGCTATGTAAATATACCTCCTTCAACTACCATTTCATAAGTAAAATATATGCAAGGCGAAAGCCAAGCCTGACTTGAATAGACAAAACTGCCCTCTCCCAGCAAGAGATGTCTTTGTTACTCTAGCTCTTGATGTCAAATCCCCATGCCAGCTTGTACGTTCATCTCCTGTCCTCTAATTGAATTAATATTCACTTCCTTTTACTAATCCCCAGATGCTTGTCTGAAATGATCTAAGACATAGCCCACATTTACAGGGAGAAAAGATTTATATTAGGGCATCAATTTGATAGCTACAGAGGTTTGCTAATTTGCTGTGCATCCAGGCAATCTGACTTTGGGAATATTGTTAATTTTTTTACTGCTCCTCTAAAGCTTGGATGTAATGTTTTGCTTTTAGTCCTGTGCTGGAACCACACTCAGAATACTGTTCAGATGTGATTTAAGACTGAAAAGAAAGGAACACTTCTTCCTGGATTTTCCAAGCACGAGAAATATATATAAACTTCAGCACACTGTAAGTTTGCCAACTCTTTTTGGTTTGGCTACAGGTATTATGTCACTACCAGAAGAAAAAATTTTTAAAAATATTTAAGAAAGAAAAATCCCTTCAGCATCAGACTTACAGCATTTTCTAGCGCAACAAAATGCACAGAATGGTGAAAAGGAAGATAAAATAGCTGCAGCCATAGCTCCCTTCTGATCTCCTGGATCAGATCTTTCAACTAGAAGTTTAGTATTTTTAGAGTTTAGGAGTTTTGCCATCGGTTTTCAAGAGATCAGGTTTCACTTTTCTCCCAAAGTTATGAATGGACAGGAACATCTACACTGAGATTATGCTGGAAAAACTAGAATACAAAACCACTCTCCCCCTCCAATGCAACTACATGATAGCAGTTTCAGTGTGAAGGAAATAAAATTTTGTTTTCATTCTACCCCTACATTTTGCTGTTGCCCTACAAATGTAGGGATCATTCAAATATAAGACCCTATTCACACCAGGATATGCAACTGCTAAAGGTTGCTTGAGCAACAGAGATCTACTTGAATGGCCCCAATACAATTGCTACTATATAGAGTGGAAAAAAAAAAAAAAGACATACACAATGCAAACACTGGTTTTGTTGTGTTCGAATGCTCTATAGCTATTACCATGTAAAAATACTTTGTTTTTTTCCTTTTCTTTCCACACCTCTTCTATATGAGTAAGAAGCAAGGTCTGAAAAACAGTGAATAAAAACAGCTTTAAGTGTGGCTAGCCCAGGCGATGATTACTGAAACAATCAATCTTTCAGTCTGATAATTAAACAAGCAAACATAAGAGCAACTCCAACAACCAGCAGTTAGGGTGTTTCCTGTGTGTGAGGCACACAGCCTCTGCTTGTAAGGATTTGGCTCCCGCTTCTCCAGTTCTCGGAGAGTGCTCTGGCCAACAGCAGCGACAGCCTGGGCCCCTCCGGTTCATACTTTCAATTCAGTGAACAGTTAATTCCTGCTGTCACGAGGGTCTGATGATATCAGACAAACAAGATTGACAGAGCAAGGCACAATTTTCTCCTTGCTTTGATAAACCAACAGAAGAACATACAAGTTCTTAAAATGACCGTGGCTCTAACTCTATTAAAGGCTCAGATCATCACGACAAGAGGCTTAATAAAGGGCCTGTTAGCCAGAAATCCTGCTCATTTATTCTATTTAATTTCAGAATGCAAGACAGGATCAACAGGAGAGATCGAAGACACTTGCTACACTGTGCCACCCATGTACAGCATTTGAGAACCTGCTGCCAAGCATGGCATACTTAGTAAACTGATGCTCAGTCAAACTGCCTCAAGTCCATAATTACCCCACACACTCCTGTGAGATTAACCCCAAGTCAATCCAAGTGTTTCCCAGATACTACTAGTAGAAGAACTCAGCCCAAATTCACAGGTAGTTTCAGCCATACCCAAATTGCGTATTTTCCAGCTGACCTTTTTGCTCGGCCCTGTTCCTCACGACGCGGTGCAGCCCCGCAGGAGGTGAAGTGCACTTCACCAGCGGTACAGATTAGGCTGCAGCACACAGCTTGACCTACCTTACACCTCTCCCACAAACTCCAGCAAAGAGATAACTTACTTGGAAAGCATCTTTAAATAATCTGTACTTGATTTAATGATTTATACGCTTGTATAAAAACTCTACAGGCTGCCTCCCCGCAGAACCATGAATTTCCTTAACATGCTTAGTCTCAAACTTTCAGTTTAATCTTGCTTTGTCTGTGGTATTTACCAAGAAGCAGTCCTGAATCTCTCTGCATAAATGGACAAGCAGATTATTCCTTTTACTATTTACTTTTTCTATTACTCTTTTACTGAAGAAAGCTTTACTAAGGTGCAGTTGGTTAAATGATTGAGGTTGATTTATAATATACAGAGCTAAAAAGGGAATAAACAATACATATCAATATTGCATACAATACCAATGAATAGTACAGGTCAGTTTGTAGGATTTGAGGTGTTACATCAGATAAAGTCTAAAAATTGGACTCGGGGAATCTAACCTCTTGAAAATAGCTGCAAATTTAACAACTTCTGCCTCTTCTTAATATTGAGGTTAGGTAGTATATGAGCATTACAAGTACCAGTAGATAGGTTTTATGCCTGTATTCTTTCATTCTCATAATTACATCTTTTGGGATACATTACGGTCCCTCAGGGGTAGAGAGAGGTTGCAGGTGGGCTCTCTGGATTTGAAGAGAGCATCTGGCCCTGCTGCAAAGTGGGCTATGATTCTGCTGCATATAGTTATGAAACCTCTGATAACAAAAACCACAGGAAGAAAAAAAAAAAATAAAAGGAAGATGTTTAAAAAAAACAGTTGCTGCCCTTCACACAACGGAGAAAGTTGCCAAAAAAAACTACTTACACCAGAAATAAGTAAGAGAGGTTACGGGTTACAAGGTCGAGGCTGAGAATCTAGGGATGCAGCTGCTTAGTCAGTGATGCTGGAATGCTTGTTAAAGCACAGACAGAAAGGATGGACTCTGCTTCTGCAGGAGCTAGTAGCAGAAATCTGTTCCCATTACACCTATTGGCAAACATTGACATTCTCCTACTGCCCTTTGTTTCCTAATCCTCCAAAATGACACATTGCCCTGCATTTTGAGGTATGATTATCCAGGTTTTCTGGTATATCACTTTTAAGTGGGGAGTTAAAAAAGGAACTTCACGCAAAGAAAGAGGCAGGTACTCCACTAGAATACTCAGTTTGGAGCAAGCATTTGACTGAACCAGCATGGGTCAGATCACCAGAGGCCTGATTCGGAGACTATCAAACACAAAAAGCTGCTGGACGGCACCAGGTCAGAGCACAGGAGCCCAGGTCTCCTCTCCACCCAGCTGCCCGTTGCAGACAGATACCCAGTTTTAAAAGATGTGTTACCCTCTTTCCTCTCCAACAAATACAACCCTCTTAGTCTCAGCCATATCTCCTGTATTATTGAATCGTTCTTCTCACACTTCTATGCCTCCAGAAAGCCTTTATATTAAAACTCATATGGTCTCAAAATAAAAAAATATGAGTCAGAGACTGGAGAAATTAAAAAGAGGTGTCTCTGCTGCTTCTATTTCTCTCAGGGAAATTGGAGCTATTTGGATGGACAAATATGTTCTCATTTCATGCAGATAACAACTATTTTGTTAAACACAGGTGCCCAAAGATTCATCCCCATATACTGCAGTAACTTGAATGAGCATGTCCTGGTGATAATTCTGGCCTTGAGCGCTAGTAGTTACTGTACATACTTGTCTGATGAATTCCTCTTGACATACAAAGGCATCCATCAAGTCACAACGAATGATCTATGAAGCACACTGTACCTGAGACCCTCTTCAAGTCACTTCTCCAGCACCTGAAACAGGCTCTTATCATTTGTAATCAGTAATTAATAACAAAGCATTCCTACTAGTGCAATTTTCCCGCTAAGGTTAATGTAATATTTCATCCCAGGCCAGATGCTGTTTTATGACTTCCAAGTACGACAGAAAGTAATGCCTTTGCATAAGAAGTCATCCACGGAGTAAATCAAGTTCTCTTTCATCACCAGGCATTTTGCTGCAGCATGAGAGGCTAATTACATATAAAGTTGTTTACTAACAGGAGTATGGATCCCAAAGTTTGGGATTCTAGGTTGACTTTTTTCTCTGCGTCTCCCATTCTGTATCTTTTCCATTAAGGAGTTTTTTAATCTATGATCAAACCATTCTATGAGCCTATGGTTCTAAGAAATATTGTGATTAGGAGCTGTATTTGATGTCCTGTTATGATCTGCACAGATTTGCCTACAAAGACCAGCATCAACCACGCAACATATGCTTTCAGTATTGGTAAAACTTTTGGGTCACTCCTTGCCCTCAAGGAGGACACATACATATTTCTGATTATTCATCTTAGTTGCAAAGCACCAACAATTCTAACATACTGTTCTTTAGATAAAATGCATTATTTCTAATACTCTGAAGTTCACATCAGGATATCTGTATTGCTGCCTCTAGGAGGAAATCTGGCACCCAGAATATGTGTGACAATGGGAGAAAAAATGAGAGTATAACTGGTGTATAGTGCTGGTGTAATCTCGTCTTACTCAAAGTAGTAAGTAACTTTGAAGATCTATGCTTTTTCCTGCTTTTGATTGATACAGGAATTGTCTGGCACCTCAGACTCTTCTTGCATGATGTAGCCGATGAAGAGGTGTGTCTGGTTCAGGCAAGTCATAATCCACAGGTTGCTGTATGCTGGCAGAGTCTCAGGAGTTCTTTACCCTTCTTGTAGTCTATTCAGGTCACCTGCTCCCACAGACAAAACACAAGGCAAACTGGGCCTTTCATGCTACTCAATGACCTGCCCTTTTGGCTTCTGTGATTCTAAGAATGAGAAGCTGTAGCATGCAGAAACAAACTCCACAGTGCTCAGTGTCTCAGGAACACCAAGAGCAGAAATACCAGGTTTTAAGTATTTGAACATTTGATTCAAAGTGCTGTGGATGATGTGTACATAGAGTTCAGATCACAATGCTCACCACAAACCTCTGCCTAGGAACCAGTACAGTTGCTGACAGAGTCATTCTAGTGAGTGAAAATCAGCTAAAGATAGGAAATTACCAACCCAGATGAAAGTTGAGTGATGTGGGCTAAACAAAGTTATGTTTGCTGATGCTATCCAGGCAGCCTAAGTCACAGATAACCACATGGCATCTCCGAAAAAGGAGCATTTGTGTCCTGAGGTTACTGAGGATGTTTAAACAGTCTGTAAGTCAACTGCCTAAAAGTGGAAGTAATAAAAGAAATCAGAAAGATTGTGCAAAACCAGTCCAATATAATTTCATAACACAAAAGCAACACAAGGTCCACAGCTCTGACTCACCAGGTTTAGCAAATCACTAAACATCCTGGCTCCAGCTACACCAAAAGCAGCCACCTAGAAATACATCTTGACAAAAAACAAATGTGGTTGAAAAGGCAACTAACAAATGGCAAACAGTGTGAATATTAGTGAAATAGTCATGTGGACTCGTGAATTAAAGTCAGGTAACATCAAACCAGAAACTGAAACATCCTTGAATTTGGATCTTAATGCATACAGGAATGGATCTGTGTTCTTCTCAGCAGTCTAGATAGTTATATCAAACAATGATGCAGTTTGTATTTAATGAGAATTAAATGTCAGTCTTGGCAACTAGAAGACAAATTCTAACTTTAAAGATGCAATTATTTCCCATTCCTTTAATATTTGGTCTATTGTGGTTTGCAATTTCTTGTAATTCAGTAGCACATTAATTGGACCAAAGAGATCAATGTCAACCACTCAAGTACGCAAACCTCAAGTATCATGTTGCCCAATTCTGAACGTTTAGTGACTCCAGCTCATGGGCTGATCCACAATCATCTGCTGTTTTTGGAGCAGTGAGGTCGTATACAGTCATGCAAATTACAAGATATTTGTATATGTTGTCTTCTAAGAATATGTCTTGGAAATAGTTGTTTACCCATATTCTCAAATTCCTGCGGTTTCGTATGAAAAAAACCCAAACAACACTTGTTACAGTGCAAGCTTAAATGTCATATTCCTGCAAGATTCTTCATCTGTGTTCAGTTACATCTAGATCTCATCCTTTGCTATTTGCTATGTGTTGAATCCTCTGTCTCTTTCCATTTACAGCTCCGCATGAAGGAAAAGAGTTCTACTTAACACAGATCCAAACTAGCTTTTTAATAAACTCATTAAAGAAATGTTCCATTTCAGCCCTCAGAATTTGCCACAGGTACCTCTGCATGTTATTACTAAGCCTCCACTCAAAAATGAAAAGAAAAAAAACATAAATATATATAATAGGGTGTCAAAGACATTCTGTACATTGCCTGCCATGTATGCAGAGACCACAGCCTGGAAATCCACTTACTCTGTGTAAATCCAGTTCAGTTATATTGACTTTTCTTTCCCTCATGGTACATTAGTGCTCATGAAAAATCTTGCAATGAAAGCCCCAGAGAAGAAATCTTTTGTCCAGAGACAAATGCACTTCCCACATTCTGTTCTATTACAACAGACAAAAAGAGAGAAAGTGGTATTTCTACTTTTACAATAATCACAAGGCGAGACACTCAACTAAGACATAAATAACACATGGGCTTTGTCACGGACACTTTCTCTAGCCCTAATTCAGTGCTATCTCCACCCATTTACCCTCTCCTCCACTGAACATATGAATAGCTATGATCAGTCAACTGAAAGTTTGCTGTGACTCCAACATTTGGCTCCTCCAAGCCACCAGACCACTTTTCAGTCACCTCCAGAACATTACTACATTTGAATTTACTTAAGCCAAATCCTCATTTCTGCTTTTGCATTTTTTTCTTTTCTTCTTATCCTCCTTCTTTTCCTTTCCTTTTCACAACCACTTACCAAGCCAAAAAGAGATTCAAGAGACAAATGATGGCACCTGCAAACAACTCAATTCCATAGAAGGAAACAAAATAGCACAGGATCAGAGACGCTGTTGCATGCCAACAGTCAAATTCCATCTGGTGTAGATCAACCTGTCTCCATCTGGTTTTACAAGGGCAGTGCAACCTGATGGTGAACACACAATAGAAAAACCTTATTCATGTTAAACTACAGTGTTTCAAATCTGAGAGAGCTGATGACCCTATCTGGCACCTATTTCAATTAATGGCCAAACTCTCATCTACCCTGACAGGGAGCAGCATGAGGACATATGGGCCCTTAAAATCATCTCAAAGCAGGGAGTCCCACTTCCTTGCCCACCTCTCTTGGGGGTCCTGAAGACATTCCCAGGAACTGCAGCAGCAGTCATGATTGCACACTGCTGCCCACACGAGGAAACCTGGAGCACATGAAATACACACTGCACTCTATGGCAGAGGATGGTGGGTTGTCCTGTTATACAAGACCATGTAAAAAACATGCAAATGGACACATTAAATATTGAAAGTTTCCTACCTTAAAAAAAAAATAAATAATCACAACTGCACCTAACTTGTAGTAATCCAAAGCCACAGCTGCACAGCATCTTTCAGAGATCCATGTCTGGTGTTTGAACTGTAGAGATTCCTTTGAACTACAAGGAGAACTACAAACATCTGCTTGGTCAGCTCCATCTTTCCTCTGAGGCAGCTGAACTGAGTGCGCCAAAGAGTTCCCATGACGGCACATACAGGATTAGCATCCAGGAGGAAAACATGGGTTCCTCACACCAGAAGTCCAACAGGTTCTGGCAGTCAACAGTTAAAAATTCAACCAATATTTTCAATTATATAGATCAGTGAGAGAGATTTTGGAAAAAACGTCTTGTGTATTTATTCTATATCAGCTTCCGACTTGACTTTACAAATGGCTTATCACAATCGCTTCAGCAAGAAACTGGAGAAAAAGATTAGGAGTCTCCCCAGCCTCAAAACTATTGGTGGATTCCTGAGGACAAGAACATTACTACCAATATATAGACCAGTCTCTAAACTGCCACCTTAGAGATAGACATTTATTTGGGCAAAAACATAAAAAGGAAGATGACTCTCATATCTGAAGAAATATTCTAGGGGTCACCTCCAGTTTGTTGTCTTCTATGGCAGCCTCTACTCACTGCTTTTTCTTGTTACTCTTTTCCCAAAACACAGGCATGTGCTTGCCTGATATTGCCAGTCCCTCTAGGACTGAGTGCAGCATGCAAACCCCCATCCAAAAGCAAACAAACACCAACTAAGAAAGAAACAAAAACTTAGGCGTAAAAAACATCATCTGCTTAGTTCAACATCAGCTGCAAGAACTGCTGTGCTTCCTAAAACATCGACTTTTCTGCCTGGCTCATAGGTAAGCCTGGAAAGGGATGCTAATTGTCTGCTTGGCCAGGGTGTGCAGAAAGGAAGGAGAGGCAGTGGAGGAGCTGCCAGCTGTGTCTCCTGCTTCAGGAAGCTCAGGAAATCTTCAGTTGACCAAGCCTTCAAGGGCTCTGGGATTACCACCCTTCAATGGATAGGGATGTCTCTTTCTCACTGGATGGCCTTTAATGATGTCAAAGGGCAAGGAGGTTTTGACACCAGAGAGACTAATTACTCAGCCAGTCTCTTTTCCCTTACCTGCCCCTTCTTGAGCATTTGCAGTCTCCAAATTTAACCTGCAAATGCTAATAATTTTTCTTTGCAGCACTGGATTGTTCTTCTTCAGGATTTTTACGTACACTTTCCACTTACCCAATGCTAACTCTCATAAGGGTCAATAAAGACCAGTATATTGGTATTAAAAAGTCATATTCCCAGCCATGTACAGAATTCAAATTGAATTAGAAACTCAGTCTATGTTCATAAAAACACCGCTATTGAGGAAATGGAGCTTTTCTGCACTACACAACAGATATGTGGTATCTTTGGATTGTTGTCAGTTCTTCACACAAATACTTTAAATCACTTAAGACTTCATCTTGCACACTATATAGTGAGTCTCTCCATAATCAAATAGTATTTAAAACATTTACTGCCTTGTTAGATTTAACAAGTTAGATTTATTGGGATAGTCTCTTTCCTTAATAGCTAATTTAGCAAAACTCAATGTATTCATTGCTGGATAAATATATAATAGGCGGTTGTTAAACTTTAATAAATATGCTTAATAGTCAGCTGGCATTTTCTCTCAATGGCAGCACTTCCTCTCGGCTGCCAGCAGGAAATGCTGCTCCTGAATGTGCCAATTCAGCCCACATGCAGAGAATAAATTGACCTAGAGGAACAAAAGGAAGTACAAATTTCAGGTAGCTTCCCTGCACTGCACAAGAACTCTAGTTGAGACTATCCTAAGCTCCCATCAAGATCGTCAGGTGTTACACAGCACACAGTGTAAGGAAGAGTATGAGCTACTGTGTTTGTCTCAACTCCATGCAAGCAATGAGGGGCAGGCAATTACCCAAAAGCCTTGTAAATTATATTGATGTATTATTATTCTTATTGCACTCCTTGTTTCATTGCACTCCTTGTTTCATGTATATCGTGTCGCATTCTTTCACTCCACCCTGCCACTCTGCGTGTCGACAGATTAAATTACAATGCCTTGGCTTCTAGTAAGGAGATCTAAAAGGTACTCTTTTAAGGCTTTTAAGTACCTAAGTAAAAAATTTTAGAAGAGTCCACATCATTATAGGACTAAAAACCTTTAAAAATCAGGCCCTTAGCCTAAACTGTAGAACTTCATGGCTAAACTCTGCAGATCCCAGAATCAGTTCTCCAAGTTGAAGGCAACTACTGCATATAAATGAGGAAAAAAGCCAGACCAAAATACCTTCAAGAGAGACTGTATTTGTACAGTCTGGGAAGGCAAGTTTGATCACAGCCACAAGACACTCACCTGGGTGGGATTATACAGTTCTTGAAGTGGGCTTCTGGATCCTTTCCGGCAGCAAATGTCCATCCCAAATGGATTTCTACGCATTACTGCAAGAGGAAATTGAAATTAATACAGGTTAGCAACATTGGTTAGCAGCAACCTATTGCAATACCTACAGCAAGAAGAGATTTTCTGACAGATCAGGGGATTTTAGGCAGTGTTGCATTTTAATGCCTGATTTTGCTTTCGCAAGAAATTGTCTGACAGATAAATCCATTATCTATTCCGGACATTACTGAAAAAAAAGCTCTTTGGTTTCCCTCTTATAAAAGCTGTTATCCAACAATTGCCAGATAGAGTGCACAACAATTCAAGCATATGGACCAAAGCGACACAATTTGCAGCAGTGCTAGGTACCTGCTTCTCTCATCATTAGGGAGGAGTTGGACAGATTTCTGCAAGCAGCATCTTTGAGAGACAACCTTTGAGCCTCTCTCAGCCTAAACACAGAAGCACACAGCAACCTAATATTAAAACATCTGATTTCAAAGCTTTTGGCCTAACTCTTCCGCTTCTCCTAGAACAGATGATGTACATGATGCACATAGTCAATCGTTGCTGCACTTCTTACTGTAACATAAATTTGCTCTAAATATCGCAACTGAATATATGACCGATCTGAAAACCAACGCACGCTATGTTATCCCAGTTGGAGACCAGCAGGTTTAAACCAAAGGCTTTGTCACAGGTCTGACTGAGGAACATTCTGGATGATAAAATGCTTCTAGGAGAGCTCTTGATCTGAGTCCCAGCAGGTGCAGAGATCATCAGTTTCAAGTTAGACCTCCGTGGCCATAAAAGTCTGCATTAGAAGCCATTTCGTTCCGATGACTTTCTACAGTCACAAGGAAAACAAGAGCTTGCCTGTCCTCCTAATTTCACACAGCCCACATCATAATCTGCAAATGCTCCTCTGTCCCAGCTTGCTCTGTTAGCTACAGCAGGAGCACCAGGCAATCAGATGGCATCAGGCATCACAGCAAGGGGAGACTTGTCTTACCAGGGTTTAATTAAGACACAACCAAAAGGAAAGGAGAGATGATCCTACTGGGAATCCAAAGGCATTAAGCAGAGTCAGGCACACTTTTAGCACCGCTTGCCACGTTTTGTAACCAGAATCTACAGAAGCGTCCTATAGCAACGGTTCTGAGCTGGACCACTCGCAGACATGATCTTGCAGGCTTCAAGCCAGGAGTCAGAGTAATGTCTTAATACAGAGGGCTAATACATAACCATAATTGATATATCAAGTAGTATAAACCACAGAAAACTGTACACAGTTCCAATCCAAACAACAGATTCCCTCACTTCATATCTATTCTTCAGTTAAAGGTAATTATCTAATAACGTGCCATGTCGCTTTTCCCTTGAGCAAAGAGAGATTCCATGGGTCTTGTGGCAGGAGTTGGACATATATGCTTAGTAAGCAAACTGGCTAAATGTTTTGATTTTCTTCACAATTAGGATAGTAATGTTATCAGAGGCTTTAATTTTGTTTTACATATTTCAATATTCAATTAGCTTCCAAGAGTTTTTAGTCACACAGTCGAGTATTTTATTCCTTTGTTTTTGTGCTAATGTGCCTTTTTAAAGTTAACTCAGAAAGTGTTTAAAATAGTTAAAACTTTAAAAAATATTTCCCATGATGAATGTCAACTTCCAGTGTCTAGAAGCGGTTTTAGGAATAAAACACTGAAATGAGAGTGTGAGACATCCAGCAGCTATTCTAACTACAGAGCTTCTGTCCATCCCATCCTTGTCTCCACACGCTTGTACCAGGAACTGTGTCCAGAGATGCTTTGAAAATAATTTCACAGCCCCCTCCCCATTACAAGAAAACTTTCCAAATGGCACCTTCCGGTCAACAGCAAACCACATTGTTTCTCCAGTTAGAACACTAGGGCAGAGGGAAATGGAGAGGGGAATGCTTCAGTACATTCAGATCATCAGACTGTGATTAACCAGGATCCTGAAATGCTGATGCTTTGTTCTGGGATGAAGAAGAAGAATAATTCTGGTGTGGTGCTTCCTAATTTATTACTTCACTTTTCATTTCCATTAAACATAGTAAACAGTAATGTGCATAAATATATCCCTCCCTGCTTCACTTAGGCAGCAGGTATCAACACAGCAACACTTTATATGCAGCAGTAACAGCCATAAAGATTAAATTATTTGCACAACGTGCAAGGTTTGATTCCCAGATGTAAACAAACAAACAAATAAAAGCAACCGTCTCCCCAGCAAAAGCTAAATGCTAATATATAACCTTAGTCACAGAAACCATTCAATCTTTTTTATGATTGCAATATTACTTAACTGGCTTGGTTTTTTTTCAACTAAGCCTTTCGAAGAAGCCTGCAGAGTTAGCATAGCAACACAGCAGCTCAGCACAGCACTCAGTTCCCTGTTTATCAGTATCAGGAACAGCACACCCCGAGACATCTGTACACAGCACCTGTGTGCACACCTAGAAAACACTTGTGCCTGGAATTTAACCGCAGCATGGAAAGAAAGGGGAACGCTCCCCTTTCCTCAGCAGAAATCCCACTTGCACCTTTCACAAAACTGTCCTTAGGTGAGTAACTATCAGGAATGTTTATAGATAGTTCAAAGCATGCTGGCGTGCCTGTGGACAAACTCACCTCGTGGGGCCCCTGCAACCTGTTTTCTACTGTCCAGCTTCTCTGAGGAAGCGTTTCATTATGTGAATGACACCATCTTTCAAGCCTGAATCTCATCTACAGCAATCTGCTCTAAGAAAGCCATAATATAGACATTAACTGCAGCTATACTTATTTTAACAACGCTTTCACTAAGTCTCCATCAGACTATTGTGATAGTGAAAACTAAAAACTCAATCCTTTCATCTTCACCAAGTCTTCTTATTAGCATAGTAAATATCTAATCTTGCATTTTATGGCTTGGGCTGATCTCCATACATAATTACAGTTAATTATAATCTAATGATAAGCATTGCATATGCA
The DNA here is from genome assembly GCA_013396935.1 of Baryphthengus martii. Taxonomy (NCBI): domain Eukaryota; kingdom Metazoa; phylum Chordata; class Aves; order Coraciiformes; family Momotidae; genus Baryphthengus; species Baryphthengus martii. Next base: position 300,509 of record VWZK01013831.1, read on the forward strand.
TGGCTCCAAGAACTGATTAAAAGATCACGTTCATGCACACTAAGTGTGTGAAGCAGCTGACAGAAGCATTCAGTGCTTTTAATGATTAAAGAGTAGCATTAACACTGCAACTGCAGCAAAATCAGCAGTCCCTTGAATTTAGCCAAGACTGTGAGCAACTAAATGAATTGTTAGTTTGTTACTTAAATACAAGAGCTGTAAGACCAAGACCTTTCTTCCGTCTCCAGCAATGATTTGTGCAAAACATAATCTTGGCCCATCTTGTTAAAATCTGTGCCATCACTAGTCATTAATTTAATAGCAAGTCTGGAAAGCATGTTACCTAGGCACCAAATTTCAGTTTCTCAAGAGAGAAATAAACAGATCCGCTGAACAGAAAGCTTATCAACATAATAATCATCTCTGTATATATACATACAGAAAAGGAAGCTAAACATGTAGGTATTCAATTATTTCAGAACAGAAGCATCCTTGCGAGTACCAAGAGCAGGTATTTGACCTGCAAGTTACAGTGCACTGAACTCGAGAACACAGTGGACCTTAGCCAACTCTTCTGTACAGAAAAAAAAGTCCAGAGGTTTTGCAACAGTCTTGATCCGTTAGATAACTACAAGTTAAAAAGTATATTCCTCAAATTAAGAACACCCTTTGGAAAGGCATGCTTTGGGAGCATACTGCAAGCCTGTAGGTCATCATCCAAGCCAGGGAGCCTCTGAACCTCCTTCCGCAGTCCAACAATCGATGTGTTTACAAGCATTGCCTCCTCAGGTCCCCCAGGTATGAACCCTTGATGGCAGAGGCAGGGTTACAAGTGGCAGAGTAAATGCACACGGCAAGGCACTTACTAGGTCTTGGCATCTGTGAAAGGAGATGTCACCTCTGGGGTGAATCTAGCAAAAAATGCAAGACAACAGTGCCTAGAACAATGGGCACAGATGGGGAACATGCAGGCAGATAGGTATGGTATAAAGCCTTCATTTTTTTTTTTTTGTACAACATTCCAGAGACTGAAGACCATTCACATAGTAACATGAGAGCCAGGCTTAAGTTGCCATCCCTACTTGACAGACGGCATTTATAATGCACTTGGTAACCTCCAACGATCCCATCTCAGAATTGGAGACCTCTCGTATTTCCACAGGATGAAAATGCTAAAACTAAGAAGCCACAACAACACAATTTCTGCCTCCTCCTATCAGGTGCTACAGAAAAACTGAGAAAGGGGACATGGTGGTACTTCTCTTGAGAGATTATTTGCCTGAAAAGGTATGAGAACACTGGGACTACCTAGAGAGATGAGAAAGGGAGGGCGAAATCATGGGAACCAAGACTCTTGGAGACTTAAAACTATAAAGGTCACCTTCTCACGAAGTGTCAGAAGGGCAAATGAAACCATTTCTCACAAGCCCATGTGCGATCAGGTCAGAGAGGAGCCTGCCGGAAGAGATACACAAAATAATTGTCACTTCTTCCACTGCACTTAGAGAGATGAACAAGTGATGTTTCAAATGTGGGGTACATGCACTTAGCAGCCACCTATATCATCACCAGCCAAAAATCTTGGAAATGGGACCCTCTGATATTTACAAGACTTCTGTAGAATGAAAGTTCCCCAAATGCTAGCTAGCAACGGTTTTCCTACTTGGTAACATTTAATTTACATTGTTTGGACTATTCTAACTACTCACATGGAAACAAAGACCAAATGTAAAAACTTTACCTCTGTTCACTGCCTCTTAATTTAACTGTCTCATATTACAAATATTTGAGAAAAGTTCTGAGGATATATTAATATTTAACTTTTCATTACATTGGTCTGAAGTACAAAGACAAATTTCCCTAATACAGCATTGCTCAAAGCTGATATACATAATTCATTCCACCTATCTGGGATACAAGTTGTCTCGCTGAGGAAAAATTATGCATTGGCAGCAGTATGGTGAGACTTCAGATGAGATGAGATCCTGTTCAATGTTTTAAAGAAAGAAGTCAAACAATATACCTTTTCTTGGTCTGATTTCTGTATGAAAGGCTGAAAATTGACAGCAGTCTGCTTGCTTCTTTAGGCTGAAGTACACTGCTTTCCAGCTAACATTACTGTCCAACTGCTCCTAATTTCAAGCCAGGTTTAATGTTTTCCAGGGAGCACCTTACTGACAGCAAAGAGCAGGTACCTAAACCAGTACCTTCTCCCAGAGCTGTAGGCAACTGGGTTAGGACTGAACACTCACCTAAACATTCCCTACCCAACCTAGACAGAAAAATCAGCATCACTTGGCCCAGGCAAGATAGCAGCATCAAAACGCTTGCATCTTTGGTGTCTCTAGCCATGTTTAAATAAGCTACTGCCCTCAAACTTCCTGAATTTTTAAAACAAACCAAGATTAATTAATCATATCCATAATGAAGGTCAGAGATTCTCTATGGCTAACGATTTGGACAGGATTTGTCTTCCAAATTCTTGCACAGACTTCTTCTATGTCCCCAAAGCAATATAGAAAATCACTTATATTGGGTACATAGGATGAAGCATTGAAATACACATTCAAATACTACACTAAACACCTCCTCATTGACACTGAGATATCCAGAGCTCAATCATAAGCATACATCAGCAAATGACATTATAAAACTACTGCTCCGCCTGTACCAGCAAGAATTATGCTCAGAGCAAATTGATCACATCCGAATACAAACTAAGCAGGGCTCAACCTGACAGTATTTTGTGCATGCAACACTCTTCCAAGCATGAAAATACTCTGGGCAAAGTTGAAATAAGTGACCCTAGGAAGCGGTCCTTTTCCGGAGTTCATCAGAGGCTCTTGGACTGAATTTCTTTTCAATTTGGAACATCCTGTCCACATACCTTTCAGACACTTAGCTAAAATCATGCTGAACAAGCTTGTCATTAGTAACCAGCTCGTTCTGCTTCAGGAAAAACGAGCCTTCCACAATAATTTACAGCAATCTGCTCTGCAAGACTTCAGCCAAGTCCAAACCACAGGCAAAATCGGAAACTCAGCAACAAAAAGGCTACCTCATTCCAAACTTCATTAAAATTCCTATGCTCCCTTCTACAGACTAATCAGGCTAAGGACAACAAATGGTATGAAAGGGTTAAGTTTTAATCGGCAACCAGGAGCACGATGAATGAATGCAAATGCTGTCACCCAGCACTGGCTCAAGAGCCCAGTAAGGAGACTTTCAGATAGCTCGCCCGGCAATGATTTATGAACACTAATCCTTCAGCAGCAGTTCACAAAGATCGACGGATTGATAGCAACCTCTTGTGACATCTGGGGCCTTGTGCTTTGCTGTGTTCAGTTCATGATTTTAGACTAAATTATCGGCCCTTCATCCAGAGACTGCAGGTACAAGGATTTATGACTAAACTCTTGTTTGGCCTCTTTCATTTTCTTAAGGTAAAAACTGCAGCTTTCTTTGCTGAAGCTTGGGAGATCTATTTTTAGAAAGCAAAAATCAGATTAGGTATTGTATGTGAGCATGCCAAGTCCTGAATGCGGAGAATGAGATAGTTCTTACTCTCCGCATTAATGGAGAACCAGATTTTGCCTTACACCAGACAGTAGCAAGAAGCAAAGGGTTTTGCTCAGCATGAGAAACAAGCAAAAGTCTGTGACCATACCACCTTATCCCATGAAACACCACTGTGCCTCACGGACCAACAAACTAGAGACCACTAGTTGCAGGACCATGGACCAGCAAAGAAACAGTCCTCAGTTCACAAATCAGAAAAATCATAGAATCATAGAATGGTTTGGGTTGGAAGGGACCTTAAAGATCATCTAGTTCCAACTCCCCTGCCATGGACAGGGACATCTCCCACTAGGTTGATAGAGCCAAAGAGGTTAAAAACTTCCACAAAACAAATTAGTTGCTACAGATCAAATTCACTTTAGAAAGTGAGATGTCTATTCTAAACAACTAATTTAAGCCCCTACAACTAAGAGAGAGCTGCAGAGATGGGTCACCCCATGTGCCTCTGGAGGTGGCTCCTCTCCTTTCCTCACTGCCCAGCAACCCCAGATGGGTTGATGGCTGAAGCTACATGAATAAATCCTGGCACAGCAAGAAAATGAATCTTAACATTTGTTTCTAAGCTGTAATTACCAATTACAAAGGTTGTAAATGCCCTCCAAAGAACAGAGAGATATTTAATTACTTTTTGCTTTAGACCGAGTTCCAAAAATAAATTTGTATTTTATCCTGTTTGTTCTCAGATTAGCATGGGAGTGGGTTTAATTGGGCACAGTGGGGAAGTTAATATCCTTGGGTGAAATTACCAGAGACTTAGATCCTTGGCCACCCTAAGGACATTGCATGTGGCATAAATTAGCACAACATCTTTTCTGTTAATTAACAATAAGCAACTTTTTTTCCAGTAATTTTTTAAAAATGTTAATCCACACGGAATTTCTTTAGAAGTCTCAAGAAATTACCCACAAAACTAAACCAAGGGATTTTTCCATAGGCTTTACTTTTCACACAGAGAGAGCTCTGTTTTGTTTATCTCTGTCACACCACAGGCATATGCTGCTTTGACTGCAGCAAGTTTTTGTGGGTGCAAACTACAAACTATATTAGATGTCATAACTTTTCTGATAGAACCTTGTTTTCTTTGGCATGAAATCAAAATATTTCACAGGTCAGTTCTGGGTGGATCACTGACCACCTCAGCTGCAAGCTGAACTCTGTGTATGCCCTCGTTTACATCAGCATTAGCAATGCCAGATGTCCCAAAATGTCTAGTTCTTTTCTCCCAGACTATTTCTAAGTCTTCATAAATAATTTTTTTATTTTTTTTTTACTATCCAAATCAACTTTAAAAGTTCTTTCTTTCTTTCCTTTTCCCTGTTGCCTTTTTTTTTTTTTTTTTCCATCTCAAATGAAATTTTCTACAAATGAAGTAAGAAGCTAAGGAATTGTGAGGAACTTTATATGTGTTTTACAAATCTGCATGAAGGAACACCGTGAATGCAGTATATAAAAATGCAAAGAAAAAATCTCTTTCTGGATGTGTCAGTTTTTCCTCCTTTTCTATTAAAAGTTAGTCACGTGTTCTGCAAAATGGAACTGCAATAGTTTGGAAAGGCTGTAAAATTTCTAGTGAAGCCTACAGGTTTCCAAACACGTCTCCCTCCAATTTCTAGATAAGCGTTCTAACAACATCAGCAGGCACATCTGCTGTTGGGTTCTCTTTACAACAAAGAGCTGATTGATACTATGTTCTTCTTATCAGCATCATTTTCAAGTCTGTAGATAGTTGGCTATATCCCACCTCTCTGATGCAAGTTCAAACAAAAACTGTGTAAATGTAGGTCCAGGGGAAAAAAAAAAAAACAACCACCACCACCAAAACCGACATTTGCATTGTCCTAAAAAAAAGAAAAATGAGAAACTACATTTCTTTTTCGGTATTTCCGACTATTTCCATTACACTGTCAGTACCAGTCTACTTAATAAACATGATGTATGAGGTTGTTGGGAAAAAAAAAAAAACGAGGGAGTGAGAGAATAACCTTTAAAGGAGGAAGGTTTCTTCAGAAAGCTGTAATTTTAAAAGCATTTATCTTGAATCACAGTCTTGAATCACAGTCAAAATGAGAACGATGGCTGCTGCAGCTGCAGTCTATTTGAGCTACTGTTTCTTCCCTGTTCTTCAACAGATGTGCATTGAAGATGAAACACAAAATCATATTTGCAGGGGTAGACTCAAATGCACAGCAAGTCATCTTACAAGCCAAGCAGAATAGAAAATAGAACTGCAGCAGTCATTTTAACCTGGAGCAATGAAAGGCTCAAACTTTTGATCTCTGAACTTCAGGTAGAAGCATTGTGCACACACATATGCTCACCTGACTTGACACAAACAGAAATCAAGGAACACAAGTTATTTCTGTCCTAGCGTCATGTCCAGATGGACTGAGATTTACCACCTCTGAAGCAGCGCCCCTGATATTTTTAGTGCAATCACGTCCTCCTGATACTTAACTGTGGTTTATGAGCAATAATTTTCTTTACAAAAAAGAAGCACTGAACAATTTGATAAGCGGGAAAGAAAGTATGAAATCTTGCAGTAATCACTTCCAGAGCAGTCATTCATTATGGCAAAGAGGATTACAACTGCAGCTTGTGGATAAGCAGATGAGCCCTTACAAATTAAGGATGCTACTTCCTTGGCAATGTGAACGCCGAATGCTGATATTAAAAGGAAAAAAGTACCACAGACGGTAAAGGCCAGATTCTATGATTTGCAAAATGCCTGGACTAATAATTAATACAGTCAGGCTTTACTGTCTTATTCCAAGGGTTTATTCTGTTTAATACTTCTAAATTCCAAGTAATCCCCAGGCACACAGATGCAATCGTCTTCTTTGCAAGATCTTTTTCTTTTCTCGCAGCTGGTTATCGCCTCAGCTGACCAGGATCAGAGCAGGTCTAGGTCCACAGAGTGCTGCTGGGTCATGTCCAGTTCCATCAGACTCTGTGGAATTTCTCCAGCATTCCTGTCTTCTTCCAGCAAGATCCATACATCTGTACACAGAGACTGAGAAGCTGCTTTCACACACTCTCCTCTCTCTGTTAGCAATGAGCTGTACACAGATAATATTGCTTTCAGATGTAAGAATCCTCTCATGTGGCAGTTTTGAAATATTCCAAATCACAGATCCTTCAAAACATTTTACATATGAATAGGACATTGTCAGCTCCCTCAGACCCAGGCTGCACTACACCACACAGAAAAGTAAAATACACATTAGCACTATAAAACTTCATCTCAATTAGCATAATCTGTATTTCCATTATAGAGCCCAGCTTTACAGCCAACCTTGAGTGAGGTACTGAGCACTCTGGATCTGCCTTTCTCTAAGGAAAAAATCCCAAAACACAAGAAAACCATTCAGAGCAATGAATGTATGAGCTTCCAGTGCCTGCTTATCTTTCAGCGGTTCTACTCCCTCTATCAGCTTCCCCTGTTCTCATAATTTCAGTGAGTTCAATTAAAACCTTCTGATGTACTTTGTCTACAGCGAGGAAATGCAGTCATGCCTCACACACACCTGAGTGGCTGGGCCAAGCACACCAATTCCATCTCCTGAAGGCATGTCCAAGAGGAAAAATGAGTGAATGCAGAAAGATCTTTCTGTGATTTTACTTCCAATGAGAGCATTTAAAGGGGAACCAAACCAGTCAGCAGTCACAGGAGATATATATTCTGGCATCACTGCCAAATAGAATGCTAGATAGAACAAAAAGTTTAAATTGACTGATACTATCTCTAAATATTATTGATATGCTATATAGCATGGGATAGATGTTATATAGATACACACACAAAGCATGAGGGCACTATGCAAGTAGCTTTCTGCATTAAACAGGAATGAAGGAATTAAACAGTTTTTCAAAGCTCAGTTTCTGAGGCTCCAGAATACTGGATACCTACATGATCTTTACTGGTAATAATCTTTAATAATTAGCATGCAAAATAATAAGCTTTGGTTTCAGTCACTTAACAGTCTGCCAATTGCATGGTAAAATTTCTATTAACGTTGCAGCTGATGACCAATAAATATCTAAAATATGGGATCACTGACAGTATGACTGAAGGAAATGGGCAACAAAACCACTAGACAGAACCATGGACCTAGAAGCTTTTCCACAGGAAACAAATACTGGTTTTGCACTTGTGAGGTATGTCTCAGGTAGAGAGGGACAAAAAGAGCAGAAGAGGGGAAAAAAAGGAAAGCATTGTTTCCAGAAGACTTCCTTAAGATAACGCCAAATTAAACTATAGTTCATCTTTCAGGAAGACAACTCGTCTTGTTTCTGCCAGGAGCAGAAAATTCACTTTTGAGAAATTGATCTGATGTCAAATTCTCCTCCCCATACACATCCTTTTGCTAATCTGAATTGATCTATTCTCACCTTCCAGCCATTGAATCTCATGGTGCATCTGTCTGCTCCTCGTGGCCATAGCTCCCTTCTCTATGCAGGAACCTATACATCATGATCAAAACCTCCTCTAACTTTCTGTTCTGCGGTACATTTTCTAGGCCTTTCTTCACTCTTTTTGCTTTCTTCATAGCAGCACAAATTGCTGAAACCAGGATGCCTACACAGCACATAGCACCGCAGCAAAGGCTGTGGCCCACACAACAAGCAAGTAACACCTCCTCTCTCTGGCCCCGTACACTTACATCCACCCGGGTGGCATTTGCTCTCCTGTGGCCTAGGGAGCAGGCAGGTCAGCTGATGAACAACCATCCTCAAACCCTTTCAGACTTCCCTTTCAACAGAAGAAGGTCCTTTACTCAGTAGGTATCACCTAGATTTTATTCCTCTACATATTCACCCTTACTAAAATTAGGCTGCCACCCAAATCACGAGGTTTTCACAACTCTGTATAAATGACTTGCAGTTCTCTCCTCTGTAAACCTGATCCATAAACGACTACATTTTGTGTCCTGGATCACAAATTATAACATTTAACTAGCATCAGCCCAAAATCTGGGCCCCCAATGATCCCATGGGAAATGTATCTGCTCAGAGACGATTTCCCAGTTACAGCTATTTTTACAAACTGTCAAACATTATTTAAATCAGTATTACATGTGCCAGATTGATATGCATTGACTTGCCAATTTAACTTTTCATTTATTTATTCCAATATGCACCTGTATAGGACAAATTCTGACATTGAAATACTGTCTCATTAAAACAAAGAGGATCATCAGCTTGGAGAATTAATTTTAACACATTTATTTGTGAAAAATGTTTAGGTTAGTTGTCTGTCTTTAACGTTCCAAGGCCATAGAGAAGGCTTCTATGATGTACTAATCTTGCTTTGCTCTCAACTCTGTGTGGGCTAATTTTATCACAAGTTCCTGAAAGCTGAAACAGCGAAACTGCATTTTAATTGAAAATATTTTACACTTCCAGCTTAAAAATATAAAGTGGAAGAAAAATTACAGTTTAAGTGATGCTTTCTCAAACTACAGAGTTGAATGGCAGAGAGGACTGACCTGGAGGGTACAATCTCAGAAGACTGATGCTTCTGGGGTAATCCTTAGGTTTTATGCTGAAAACTCCATTTGTCTTCATTAAATATTAATCAGTCATTACCAAGGAGGGCTATATAAAAGCTGTGTTAAGTAACAGAATTCAACAAGTGAAAAAACCTGGTTTGATTTCAAATTTACAATAAAAAGTTGTCACATACTACCCCTTTCCAAGCTGACATAAATCACCACAGGTCCATGAACTCAAATGGATCTCTGTCGTTCTACACAGCTGGGAATTGCACCTGAACTGTCTACAGTGAAAGGAAGATTTACTAAGATAGACTTCTTGAGTCCTCAGCAGGCAAAGCATTTTATTCAGCTGGGAAGGACCCCATTTGCGTGCATATGTGGAGCTATTCAGGCAGGTATGATATGAGTTACTGTATTACATCCATACATGAGTGAATATATAGATGCATTATTGATGTTGACATAGCACACTAATGTTCTACCCAACACCAGATGCTGTTATTTTTTTATTTTGTAATTACTTCATTTTCAAGAGTTGTAACATGCTGCATTATGTTTCACTGTTCAAATCCAACAAGTAAATGGCAGCTTATTTGGGTTTCTCCTTTCCATTCTCTATATTTTGTTCCTATCTATTTCATTACAGGGTTTCCAGGCTGAAAGCTTAAGTAATATTGCGAGAAAATAGCAATGTGAATTTTTCATCGACTAGTTGTCTCTTATTTAATAACCCTTTTTTTCCAGAACAGACTGCTTTTCAACTATACAATTAATCAAGCTCTTCACATAATATTTTCCTGTCAAAACCTATTCTATTTTTCTGAACTCTTTATATTCTCCTACCTGACCTTTTCTTCATACACATATACACGCATACCCCTCCATTTCTTTTGGCACTCTGCTGCTGACCCTACACACCCCTACCCATCTTTTAGGCTCAGTCCCTGGTAACCACATCTCCTTCCTCATCTCTTCTATTTTTCCACCACCATCCAGCTGTCTCCCACTGCATTCCAAAGCAACAAGCCAAGAAAACCCCCAACTTGCTCCCAACCCAGCCACTATGTCAGGAACCTGCATCCCACTCAACATAGAGCAAGAAGTGGCAATGGGGCCAGAGAAGGTGGCAAGGGGTGGCAGGGAGACAAGGTGCTGAAGGCATGGGGACTTGGCTTCAGTTGCTCAAGAGGAGCTAGAAAAGAGCCGTCTCCCTAGGCTTCCAGGGCTTTAATCCCATCCCTGGGCCTGGCAGCCATTTTCAACCATTTCAGTGTCCCTCTCCCAGCTCAGTGCTGTCACTCCATGTACTCCCCTCCTCTACTCCCAGCAGATCCCATCCACCCAGAGGTCTTACATTAGCTAAAACACACGAAACACAAAATAATGAACAAGAGGGTTGAGAGGTTGACAAATTACAAGGCCAAGAGCTACAGCACAGGGAAGCCAGAAGACATGCCTGGTTTTATTTATAGTTTTTACTTGGAGCTTTATTTTTCCTGCAGTTAAAGCAGTTAAGAAAGATGACATAGTTCAAGGACGGGAGCACTGTCACTGGCACACAAAGGCAAGATCAGACAAGAGGTTTGATTTGACAGCAATGCTGCCAAGTGTTTCCCCATTTCTCAATAAATAATAGTTTTTCCTTTCCGTTTTGCACACTTACTTTCAATTCTTGAACAAAGAGCAGTCATTCCCTCATACAATTAAAGGTTATGAGCATGGAAAACAGTCCAAAACTTTACATGTTACTTTTTGAGAGGATGTATAAGAAATACAGTCTTCCCGCCATGGCTAAAATCAGTGTCAGGAAAACAAAGATCTCTGGCAAATACAAACAATTCGAAACAAAGACCACACTTACCTCAGCTATGAATTGTTTTTTGAAATGGGAACCCTGAATGGAAAAGAAAATTAGAAGACCTCAGGATGATAACCTCACTGTCATTAACCTTGCAGAAACCACTTCTGCTATAATGCATCCGTGGCTTCCACCAAATGTGTACTAATTTCAAATGAGTGCTGAATATATGTATTAAAAAAAATAATTCCAAACCACTAGCACCGACTCATTTTGCTACTCCAGACTTCAGCTGTACTCTCTTTTCATCGTTGTTTTGCATTGCCCACAAAATAACGAGGGATACAAAGGCTGTAGATGCAGATGTGTGTGAATCTGAAACATCAGAGCTTCTAAACACCCTGAGGTAACTGCACTATAAAAAAGAGTGCAGGGTGAAGGTAACCAGTGATTTTATTTAGATCCTCCCACATGAACAAAATTAATTCCATGCTCTGCAGATGTTCATTTGTGGCCTCCTTATACTACAGGGAAATTAAAATACAGAGTGGTTTACTGTATATTCTGCTGGCAATGTCAAGACAATTTAACTCTTTCTGTTGCAGATGTGCTACTTCCCTTCAAAGAGAGCCCTAATGCCTACGCCTTTTATCAGCCCACCCTAGCTCCAACACTGAGGACTTCATTTAACTCCTGACTCACTGAGGAATGTCCTTTTAAGTATGAGGCTCTCTTTGCAGTCCTCTTGCCATACTAGTAATGCTACTAAGTACTGGAATTCAAATGAACTGTCTTAGGCTAAAGTTCAAGCTCTTAGGAATAATATGTGCTCGGGGATTTGGTGTGAACTCCTCCATAAGCTTCCACTTGCAGCCTTCTTCAAAACACCCTGGCATCATCCAACTTTCCAAATATCACTCACACAACAGCTACTGCTAAACACCAGGCTCCAGTTGGACAACACAGATCAGTCATCTCTTTCCAGACTTGTTCTGCTTCAAAAATTCCCCGCTGGAGCTGGTTCTCTGCATCAAGGCTTCTTTGCATGGAGTAGGAATGCAACATTCCCACCTTATTCCACAGAAAGAAGTCTCAGAGAAGCCTTCTCGTGGCCAGGTGGGAACTGAATCTTTCGGTCTCCCTGCTGATGGTGGTTGGGGCTGGGGGCAGGTTGAGGCTCACCCCAACCTGCTCATCCCAAAAAATGGCTGTTGGTCAAGTCATCCCTTTCCTCAAGCCAGTTCCAAATAAAACACACAGTGCAGGGAGACAAAAGGGGAAATGAAACAAAAGCACAGAGAACCCAAATCAAACATAAGGGTTCCTCTCCTTCATCTATTAGCTCTTCCTAAAGTCAAAACACAAAGTTAAGCTATGCACATGACTCAGGGTTTCCAGCACCAGGGGTTTCCCAATGTTATTTGACTAATCAAAAAGTCAACAAGCTACATAGCCGATTTTTAATGCAAGGACAACACTGAACGAAGAAGCCACAAGACTTCATTTCCTCTCTCCCATGTTTTTCAACTAGCATCTGTTTGCTCACCGCAGACAAAACAAAACACAACACAGGCTTCTTCCCTCTCTTTAAACTAGAGATTAAGAGACTCAGATAAACTTTAATATTGAGAAGCAAGTGACCAAAATGGTTCTTTCAAACCCAAACAGCATTCTTCTCCCCCATCATCCAGACACAACATGGGAAGAGCTGTGCACCACTTGCCAGGGCTCTGCATTTTCCTTCCACAGCAGCAGCTCCCTCTCAGCAATGCCATTTCTTCTCCTCACAGCAAAGCTGAGGGCAGGATTAAAGGAGGGGGGGGGGAATGTCCGAAACACAAAAGATCTTTTACTGGCCACATCAAGTACAATATGAGAGATGGAATGATAAAAGCCAAAGGAAGACTTTCAGGTTCCCCGCAAAAAGTAGCTGTTAAAAGCAGTCAAGACCAGGCAGCAAGCTAACCACAAACAGGGTGACAGCCAGCCCATCACTTGTCACTTGGTGAAATCGCTGTCTATGTGCTAACGTCTCAAACAAGCACTTAAATACATCTCGCTCTCCAAATCACACTGAGAGGAGATGAGCGGGATGAACTGTAGGCCACCCGCAACGGTCACTAATGATGCAATTTGTTTCTAACAGATATGACATTGCAGCAACCAGCATTACTCTTTGACTTGAGAAGTGTAGAACACAGCAAGAACAAACACTTCTTCCTCCCTAAATCACCTCTTTCCTCTTTCCGTGACCTTTCTCTCCTGTAATGGAGTAAAAGTTAGATTTTAAAAACTGAAGAAAATGAGGAGGAAATGACAAAGCAAAAAATAAGGCTCATAAAAAGCTGCATCTATTTGGCACAAATAAAAATATGAGTTAAAAAAGCTAAAAAAAAAAAGAGTTTCTTTAAAAAAAAAAAACTAACAACTTACTAAATTCTACTACCTTTCTCTTTTCAAATGACAGCCTTTACAAGAAAGATTTGTTCACTCTTACCTGATTCTGTAATTCACAGCTGTCACTACACAGGCATCTGAGTTACTGAATTTACACAGAGTCACACCCAGGAGATTATTCAAAATACTAATTACACAATCCAGCACTGAACACAACAGCTTTCCTGAATTATGGCTGTTTCCTAAAATACGGGCTGGTACCGCGTTGCTAACTGTAGCCAAATGCATGACCAACCCATGTCTATCCAAACCACTTCAAAAGAGAGCAGCACCAAAGAGAGACTGCCAAACAGGGACACTCAGCCCAGATTTTTAATATAAGCACGAGTTTATTATTAGGTTGTTCTTTTGAGTTATACTATCAATGCCTTGGCTACACTGGATAAAAATAAAAGCATGGTATTTTACGAACCATTCGCCTATCCCAATGCAAGCTGCTGCCCGTGCTCCACGATGAGAAGGAGCACCCAGCTGAAGAGAAGTACACAGAGAAGCCGTGCTGCTCAGTGGCTTAGTATCAGGCAGACAGAGCCTGACAACCACAGGCACTAGTGAGAGGGAACAGAGACACAGGTCACACAGACACCCAGCTGGCTGCCCCAGCCACTGCACACATTGCAGAGGCCTGACAGAGGAAAGTAGAAAGCAGTGGAGGGCTCTGAGGCAAGGAGAGAATGGCCACAAGCCAACTCCACTGTCAGCTTCCATGCAGCAATGACATCTTTGCATCAGCTGGCTTCAGGCCAAACTGGACTTTCCAGATCATGCAGCTGGGCATGGAGAAGTTGCATTACACAGAGAGCATAGGATGTAGGGAGGGGAGAGCAGGGGACATGGATGCTCTGCCAGGTTGGATGAGGCAACCCAAAACTGCTGGTACCACCACTGTCACACTGTCTTGTGTTCTCTGCAAAGATCCACCAATCTGCTCTCAGCAATGGGGAGAAAAATATTCCCTTTACAGCAAACGTCTGGGGCTGTGCCAAAACACCATGGGGGAAGACCCAGAATACAGTTACCAATGTCACTGGGGTAAAAGATGCTACTGAGGATTGTATCTGTATGGAAGACAGAAGCGAACTAGCCACTGGTAAATAGGTTTACTTTTCCACATGTAAAATCTGAATTTCACTTTGAAGGAAGGAGAACAACTACAGATTTTTTTTCAGGTAGCAGCAAAAGCAGTAAATCTATTGTCTTTCTCAAATTTACACACTGAGCAACTACCTGTTACTCAGCACTGCCTACCTCTCACCTTCATTCCCTCCACTATGAGGGACACTGACAACTCTTATTCTTGCCCCAAAGAACTTTTGAGTTACTAAACCACAAAATAGCTGGTATTAAAAGACAAAATACAACTGATGACAAAACTTACCATGTCTGAAACTGAAAAGTTAAAAAAAGTTTTAGCAAAAAATACTCAAGACTTTAGATTCTAAACCCATGGGTAAAAACCCCATATCTACATTATTATATGCATGAATTTAAATTTTTTAAAAGACAGCAAATTTATTTAGCAAGAGCTAACCAATTCATCTTGAGAAGTGCCTAATCCCACTACTGTTTTCCTCCACATCATCATCATCACATACCTTGTGCCCTATTTCTAAATCTGAACATGCACTTCTCAAAGTCAATGTGATTGAGTTTTGTGCCAAAATTCTGTCCAGGAAGCGAAGGTGTCCCACAATTTATACCTCACACTGACAGTTACTTCTGCACTCTACTTTTGGTTCCCTCATAGTCTTCCTGTGTAACCTTGGGGGTACCACTTCAGCTCCAGTTCAGCAGTATACTGAAGCACCTCATGCATGTGAGCTGAAAATCAATGCATTTGTATTGATGCAGTCATGACTTGCTGAAGGTCAGAAAACAAACGGGTGATGGAGCTGGAAATAAAACAGAGACCTCCTGATCTCAAGATCAATTCCTTTAACCTCCAGGACATGTTTGCATAAATTAACAAGGGAAACAATTCATCTGCAAGTGGTCTGAATCATTTTAGTGATCAGGTAATGTGTCCCAGTTCTGTCATTGTTACATTTGTTGGCTCAGAGCTCCAATTTCCACCCCCATGCCACTCGCCCAACAATTTCTGTCCCTGGGAAAAAATAATCAAGTATGATAAGAATGACAATCATAATTATCTCAAAATACAGGCCTGTTGGCATGTATTGAGAATACATTTTAATATAAAGAGCTAATGTGAAGGGAGCAAGACTAAAGTGATAGAAATTTTAGATTAATTGAATATGGATATCCAAACCCAAATTAGGAGAAATGATCATTTTACGAAGCGGTAAAAATTCCCTTTACATAAATTACTCCTTTAAATATTTAAAATCCCACTTCAACCTCAGTTGAAATGAATGTTTAATATCTGCTCCTCCGTAACCCGACAAAAGCATTTGTACAATGCATTTAGCCCAGTCAGCCCCATCCTGCTCTCAACATATGGGCAAGAAAAGGTGGACAAAGACCAAACAAGGTAAGAAACCATCTGATTTCAGTCTGATAGCTTTGTTGAGCTCTGTCATCAAGTAAATCACTTGCCAGAGAAGAAAGACGAATAGACCCGAATGCTTGAAGGTGACTCTTTGTAACAGCAACCAGTTATGAATTAGATCACATTAGCACCACTTTGGCATTTTAGAGAATTTCTTTTTCCAATACATTCGTCTATCTTCTGCCATTTTTCACAGTTAAGCAATTACTGGTCTGTTGGAAGGATGCCAGCTGTCAGTACTTCTGTCAAAATGACACTTCACAAATATGTCAGAGTCCGCATTTCTGATGATGAATTCCTTATCGCATGTGTGACAGGATAAATTACTGCCAGCAATACCTACACAATGACTCCATGGGTCAGTGGGCTTCCCATAAAGAGAGACAGGCAAGGTGAAAGGCACTGTCACAGGATGACAACTGACACAGTGAGGAATTCAATAAGAAAGTTGTGCTTGGGTTTTTTTTGTTGTTGTTAAAACTAAACTTCATTACATTCCTAGCTAGCAAAATGCTGCAAGCACTATGGCCATGTCCATTACGTTGGTAACATGTGCAATGAGAGTCAAGTAGAGCTATGGGACAGGTCTTCATCAAGCAGACATTATGCATGCCAACGCTAGGTTACGCCTTCAACACAAGGGACTACCCGCTATTTGGGTCTTCCTGAACTATTTCAGTTTGGATGAGAAACAGATGAGAATGAGCCAGATGCAGCCTTCCCTGTGCACCCACACAACTCACACAGTGAGTACACACGTTCTGCAGCCCTGTCCCTGACCTTCTCAACACTGCAGACAGGCTGGGGAGACAGCCACCCTTCCTGGCAATTCTCTCTGCTGGGTCCTCATGAATTCTCCAGGTGCCCTCTCCCATCTCCATTGCCCCAAAAGAAAACGTCCACTGATTTGCAGGGAAAGAAATCCCTCAGCCATATTGATTGAACCTCTCAGAGGACCAGTTGCAAGCCAACAGGCCAAGGTAAAGCAACTCTTTTCAAGAGTTTTAACCTTTCACTTAAATACGTACTTATTTTCAACCCTCTTGCCCACTCTGCAGATCCACATAGCAGGGATACAGATTGACGTCACAATGATAAAACACAGATATCAAAGTCACATCACTATAAGCATTATTTTACATTTATCATAGTAGTGTTGGTTAAGTGTGTCTACTGTATAAGACCACCACGGAAATAACCTCTTAACCTACCCTAACTCATGTCCTTCCAGCTAAGTTTCCACTCCTTTACCCTTCTCACTGAATTTCTTTGTAAATCATGCATTGTCCCACTGGGTGAGGAGTAAAAGACTGTGTGAGGTCATCAAACGGGTGAATTTAATCAACCTCTTATTGAGCAGAGCTTGACCGACTAACCTATGCAAGTGCCCGACTCTTCCACTAGCTCTTTTGCTCTCTCCTGACCAACTCATTAAACAGAGCAACGCAGTACCACCCTGGGAAGTGATTAAACTCTTTGCTGGAGGAAGCAAGGAAGTCTGAGATCGCTCGATGTGCACACGTGCTATCATTTGGAGCCCACAAGCAGAGGTTTCTTTCCAATTGAGAGAGTGAAGTGCTGGTATCTGTGAGGAAGGAAAAAAAAATTTTTTTTTCGTTATTCTTTTTAATGATTTCCAGTGCTATCAAAGGACATATAGCCACATCTACAGCTGGTACAAATCTCAGCAAATCCACTGACTTTGACAACACTACAAGAATCTAAAGCAACGGAGATTTTGGTTTCAAAGCCTTAACAATTACATATAAAAAAAGTAATAGCCTATATTTTGATTCCTATTTAAAAACCCATTGATTGCCCCCAATAAGATTGAAAATAATTGCTTTGCTTTCTCCTCACCCAGAAAAAACCCAAAATGTGCTTTTCTCAAATTTAAGAAAGAAATACATGCCACTTAAAACTGCACCCACTGACTCCTGCTACCACCTCTGCAGCTACCTTCCATTGTTGTAAATAAGCAATTATTGTGACTAGGTTTTCTGTAAAAGACAAATTGAAACAGTGCTTGTGTGAGAACAAAATATTTAAAACAAGAAAAAAATATTGAGCTATTTAAGTTAAACGTTAGTCATGCTGATTCCCTCAAAACTGATACTGACTCATTATTACTAATATAGGATAGCAATGTACTACAGATAGCAGCCAAAATAGATAACTTTCCTAAAACCAAAACTTATATAAAGCCCATATACAATTAACTTGGAAGACTATGAAACCACAATTGCAGGAATGACATACACAAAAAAAGATAATACAACTTTTCTTGGAAATCCCACAAACTGCTGAAACATCTAGTTAATTCCAAAACAGGACTCCCACAGTAAATGAAAAGTCACTGAAAATAGCACAAAGATCCTGAAATATCACCAAAAACCTGATGGAAGTAAAGTCTCCCAGGGACGTGTTGTAAGATGTCTAACTACAGCATCCCTAGATAACTCAGCCACACATGGATTATATAAATCATATTTTGAACAGGACAGAGCATCACAAACAAGCGTGAATCAATACGGCTGCGCATGTACAAGTGAATGTAGAACACGTTAGAGCAAAATCCTCTGTGCCAAGGCAGACCTGACAATTGCTCAAGGCAAAAACTGGAGCTCCAGGAAGCAAGGAGGTTAAGTGTGGTGGGATGTTACTCAGACAGTGAAGCCTGCCAGCACAAACACCCCGACTTAGGTTTTGATGGTGAACAGGGAAGGATGTGAGTTGCAGCCTGGAGCCAGCACCCCACATTGCAGTCTGCTCCGCTGTCCAGCTGTAGACCGAGCCACAACAGAGCTGCATTTCCATTCCAGTGGGGAAGGGATGATGGGGCTTGTTCTCACATAGGGTGTTGATCCAAGACTCAAAGAAACTGAGAGCTAGGTTGCTGTCGCAGTATTTAATGTGGGCCATAATGACCACAGGTACTGTCAAAAGTAGAGGCTATATACAAGCAATCAGATTTATGTAGGTATGATTAAAGGGATCCTTACAATTCAAAATCATATACAGAAAATCTGAATCTTGGACTAATTCCTCTCAAACCTGTGTCAAAAAAAAACAAAACAACCTGTGTCATATTTTAGCAGCACATTCTCCTGCAGCGTATGCAACTGAGCTGGAGACATGCACAAGATCTGAAATGGAACTGACGACAGCTTTAAGCTAGAATAGCATTTAAAAGCACGTTCAATGGGTTGAGATCTGTCTGTTCTCCTGATTCAGGGCATAACCAGAGCAATATTAACATTTTTTTTCCCTCTATGTACTAAAAATAAAATAACAGCATAAAAAGGTAAGAGTAAATTCAGGCTTTTTAAATTATTTACCAAGTTTCTAAACCCAATTTAAAAAAACTACAAAATATTTGTATTTTTCTAATTTAACTTGTCTTGTTAAAACCTGTCACTGAAATAACACAAGCTGTGAAATGGAAAGCACATGAATTGAGCTAGCTGAAGCTGTTCTGCAGAAATGACCTAAGGAAATACAAGTAACATCAAGAACTGGATCCTGAAAGATGAGAAGTACTAACAAAAGAAGTAGTCTCTACAATTGTCTTTATTTTTAAAATCAACAATTACACCACTTAAAATGCTGTACTTTGCAAATCTAGACTTTTTAATTTCAACTGCTACGCAGGAGCCTGTGATGAGGACACAGGAGACACGACAAGAGATCTCATTCTCAACTGACACAGCCAAAATCAAGGAAGGTAGGAGGCAGTCAGGGAAAACAAGAGCAGAAAACCAGGTAGCTAACGCACCAACCTACAGGTCCAACTGTGAGCTGGGACTTTTGGAATTGGTGAACAAGGCTTTCAGCAGCAAAAAAAAAGGACATAACTGAGATCCTATCCAGCAAAGGTAGGTAAGGACACTTCCAGGGAACACACTGGGATCAAAGAAACAGCAAGTGCTTTCACACTGGCTGGATCATAAGTGCTGAAAGGAGTCAGAAGTAAAAAAGAGACATGAAAAAAAGCAGCTGTCATTATGAAGGAATGACAAGACATGTTGGAACAAAACACTGGAGGAAGCACAGGCTGGATTCACTGATGAAAAGACGACAGGCAGTGGATACAGGCGGAGTGATGCTGCCAGACTACAAAGCCGGAGAGGTCTGGGAAACCCGATAGCATATATCAGGGCAGAGCCTTATAAGGCGAAATAAAGGAGAAAGCTTTAGTGATCTAAAAGGCCTTTGAAGAAAAGCTTTCTGAGAAGAAAAAAAAAATAAAATAGAAGATGTGAACTCACACCACCTCCATACCATAATCTGGGCAGGAGACCTGTGCAAGAATACACAACACACGCAAAACTTTGGATAAGAATGTAAAATCTGCTGTAGAAGATAATTAAACCATCTATCTTGCAACTCACTGTGGCCCCATCTATGTTTCTACAGCAAGCAAAAGTATCTAATTAAACATCTAGTTCTGGGCTGAACACAAAAGAGAAAATTATTTCCTAACACCCACTATGGTCTTTCAAGTCATGAACTCCAGCTAGGGTTATTAGCTCAGCCTGCATCAATGCCTTGTTAGTGGTGATCATATCATTACCATAATCAACCTAAGGTTTAGATACTTGACCAGCGAGCTCACTGTGAGGAAGAATACCAGACCAGATCTCTTAAACTTCTGACTTCAAACAACTTTTTTTTAGTACAGAATTTTAATTTCACATTGACAGAAGACTGTGATCGGTCAGATTGAAGAATGTATTTTTTTTTCTCTCTTTTTAATCAAGATACCTCTGCTCTTCTAGTTCCAGGATAGAAGTACCCTGCACACCACACACATACTAATTCATTACGCTCTTGCTCAGCCATATAGTCAAGTCTCTTTCAGAGAGATCTTACCAAATCTTTTGCAGATCAGGCTTTGCCAGCCCTGGCCCTGGATTACCCACCTGAAGTAATGTACTTAACATTTCAAGAACTTTGTGCTCTCAATGGCTCTCTACTCTGCTTATCACAAAACTAATCCATAGTTTCCAGCTGAATTGCCTTCTTTCCCTGTGGTTATTATTTTCTAGAAGAGCTTCTTTTAAGTGAGCCTTCAATTTTGAATACCCAAATTAGTGACATCCTCCAGGTCAGTTTTATTTACCACCGCATTAACTTTTTCAGGTCATTCTTTGCAGATTAAAGGAATCCTTGCAGAACCTGGTTGCAGAGCATTGCTCATACCCTTCAGGCATTAGCACACAGCAGGGTGTGCACCTTAGCTCTGATGAGCATGTTTGAAGAAATGTAATTTTACAAATACAACAATAATTTATCTATGAGAAATAACATGGTAAGGAAACAGTTTCAGCTTTTCACACGTGGAATCTCACTAAAATGGTATTTGTTTTTCCAGTCTGGGTGGCTGAACTAGGGTGAAAACTTTTGTTTTCTTACCATAAATTGCCAGTGGTTATATATACAGGTTCTCAGTAATAAATATCATCTAGTCATACCAAAATTTACAGCACATCAAGTTCATTTCTGATCTACTTTTCATAAACCAGCATGATCCCCACAGGTGGTCAGCAGGATGCTCACACTGGGAGAGGGCAAGGTAAACACTGAGAATCGGCTTGCACGTTGGAATTACAGCAGCAGGGATTCAGTGGAGTCTATTAACAGATTAAACTCTGTCCTGAAGATCACCAAGACTTAGCCTTCCTGTTCCACATTAATAAGTGACATTGTTATGTGTTTGGGTGGATCTGTTTGAAACACCCATCAAGCATTTCCATATACAGAGGAAGCAGAAGGCAGGTGGCAATACATCCTCCAGAAAAATTACTGTTTCCAAAAGAACACGCATTGCATCTGGTTGAAAAAATATATACCTTACAATGATAAAAAATAACAAATGTAAACTTCCATTAGATTTCTTCTGCCTATGTATTTAAAGCACCATAAACTGTGTCACTCCATCTTAAACTGCTGCCTAAACTGTGGCAAATTGTTAGAAACTAATCAGGTCCATAAGATACCAATTCATTACACTGGCTAAAATAAAAGTACTAATCCCTAACGGCTATCTGGCAAGAATGTAAACTTCATGAACTTCATGTTTTGCTTAGAGCTTGCATAAAACTAAGTATTGATTGTCTTAGTGCTTAATACAATGTAAAGATAATATAGGTGTATTGGAGAAACACAGAAATATTTATTACAGAAGTAATCAAATGCCAAGCAAAGCCAGACTATTACGTTGCTTTTGTTTGTTTGAGTATTTTTTCCCCCTCAAAGAACCAAAGCAGCACTGAGGCATGACAAATGGCAGGAATAACACAAGTGTTACACACATACTCTTTCAGTTCACATTTATTTTGTTTTAAAGTGTAGGATAATCTTTAGTGTTTAGGAAACGGTTAACAACAGACTCTGGTTCTGTGCTGAAAGTACGGCTACAGGACGCACAGCCACTGTCTGCTCCAGGAAAGAGAAGACACGACATAGACAGGGTTTAATTTCTCAAAAAAGATTTCCTCACTGCTTTGTACATGTTTCTGCAATTCAGCCTTCACCATCTGGTTCAAGCAATTTCCTAGGCTCTGTTAACCTCACTTTTGGGGTGAAAGGAAGCAAGAGTGGTTATTGCTTACTGCACTTACTCTGTTTCTGTAGTAGAGATTTTAATTTGGGGGGGGCTTAAGGAAAAATGTAAGCAAATAAAAGGCTGCACGGTCCAGGAAACAGAGTCAGTTTTAGCAATCTTGCCCGATAAGGCTATGAAGCTGACTTTATTCTCTGGGTGACATATTAAAATTGACTTTATTTCACCATGCCTGCCAATTTGGAAACTGCACTTGCTGACACAAAAGTATAAAAAGAATATGCTACTTAATTAGATGAATTATAATGATTTTTAAAATATCATTTAGGAAGGAGGTTGAACACACTTTCACTTGAGGGATTTGGTAGTTCTCTGCAAAAATCTGCAATTTCTAAGCTTTCTAGACTTTACCACTGCAAAGAGCTGCAACAGAGGCTTGGGGGATATAAGGACATCACAGAAATAACTAGGAATACTCTCCTTCCTGGGACTTTGATATTTTTGCTACAACACAAGTGCTGGAATACTAAAGTCACTTTGTTCTGGCTTTTTGCTGTGGTTTGATACTGGATGAATAAAATGCTAAGTGTCAATAGCTTGAGATAGTTAAAACAACTCAACAACACAAAGAAGATTTTTATTTCCCGTGGCTAAAACAATTGTCTGAGGTGAAGGATGGGACATATATAAACCAAGATTTCCTTGAACAGTCAGTTAGGAAAGGCAGGAGAGTTAGTGTTGGTTTTCTATAAACTACGTTGCCCTACTGAACTACGTACATTTTGTAGAGCTACAGTCTCCATTCACAGTGATATGTGAGAGTACCTTTTGCCAAAGTGCCCCGTAACTTTTCCTGTATGTCCCCACTGATGCACACTGTCCTCCGGAGAAAGCACTCCTGGGGTAAGAGATGGCATTACCAAGAAAAAGAAATTTTAAGACATACTGACCAAGGCAAGGAATTCACAGCACCTTTGCAATTACTCTTTGTCACCCTCTCTTCAAAGTAAGTAAATGTGTTTCGAGTCTGCATTTCAGACACCACTAATCTGAGAAAAATTATTTACATTCTCCCTTGTAACAGAAAGCCCAAGCAATCTGCTTTCTGCCTATCTCAGGCATATCAGGGAATACATCTGGCACACTGGCCAGTTGTTTACTCTTACTGCTTCTTTTGGGAGAGAGGGTCATCTTATGACAGTTCAGGGTACTCACAAAAATTTCAATCTGTGAAGCTGGCAATTGCTAGCTGATGTCTTTTTTTTCTTCTTCTTCTTCTTTTCTCTCCCTAAAGAAGTTACCCTTCGCCTGGAATTTTGGATGCTTTATACAGAGGGTGTCAGAAAGAGGTGGTTAACATATTGTGGATACCACTTTCCCCAAAAGCAGGAAAGACTCCTTCGACAACATTTACCACATACAGTGTCCTGCTATGATGCTAAATGATGACAACTGATGGCATGCTTGCACTTTACAGCGGACAGATTTGTAACACTTTTCCTCAAATACAAATATCCTTCCTCACCAACCCCCTGCTGCTCTGGCAATGCAGCCCCGGATAACAAAGCATCCCATATGAGCACACCTGATTCCTTCACCGCTATCTCTCTCAGACAACGGATGGTGTTGTTCAGGCTTTTATTTCATCAGTCATCTGCTATCTGTTCATTCATTTTGTGGCTTGGCAAGTATGACTGGTCTCTCAGGTACATTCAGAGCCATGTTTTCACAAAACGCTGCCCAGGCACATAGCACACAACACATAAGGAATTACCTTGCCAAATCCAGATTGCAGAAAAGATTGTGATTCCTTCAAAACAGAAGGAAATTCTTTACTGCTGCCACACAGTTTAGCACGAAGTTCACAAATCTTTCTCCTGCCATTAAAGTTTTGGCACACACTGCTTTCTCAAATTATTCATTTTATTTTTTTTTCAAATTATTTTTTTTTCAGAAAGAGTAGGCACTTTCTAAAATACATGATGCATCCATACCCTTGAAAGGTTTGTTCTGCTACTGCCTTTGTCAGGCAGCAAAGATACCCAGCAGTTGTCTGGAAGACAACAAAGAGGCTTCCTATGGCTCCTAACTGAGGCACAGAACAGGGGTTGTTACAGCTGGAAAGGAGTGGTAAACCTACTGAGAATGTTTCCAAAGGACATGACAGAATTAGCTGCACAAATCACAAGGCGTATTTCCTCAATAAGGCAAAAAATGAGGAAATTGATAAAACATACATGACCCATCTGAAGATAGTTGAGTGTTTATCCAACATATTTCAGCAGTATTTTGTTTTTTGTTTTCTTTGGTTTTAAATTGTACATGTTATATGGTCTTAAACATGCCTGTTTTTTGACATTAAGACTACCACAGAAACAAAAACATTAAGAAAACTGTGAGAAGATTTTTCTTTTTCTTCTTCTTCCAATACAATAAAATAGCAAGTATCTTCATAACCACAGACATTTGCCTGGGACAGGTCTTCTCAGTTTCTTGGCAATAGCTTCTTCAAAAGTCTTCATAACTTCAGAAGTTTTCCATTTTCTTTGTACAAATTCAGGAATTAGTAAGAAAGGAGAAGCACCAGTCATATTACCTGTTCTTTTCTGTTTTTCCTAAAAGTCTGTCCTATCTTATCGTTACAAACCTTGACTTCCTGGACAAAATGTCTGAATCCATTCCTTCTACATAAAACATTAGCAAATACCTAATGTATACGACATGCAGTAAAATCACTTTGATGGCTGAAATATTTCACTAAGTGCTACTGCAGGAGAGAATGAAACATTTCTCCATATCAGGAACCTGCCTTACCACCTCTGCCAGAAGCTGACATCGCTGCCACTCGCACTGCACTGCACGTGCCCGTGCACATCGCACCTCACAAACCCACCCACAGCTGCCAAGGTGTGCTGCTTCACAAAACAGCCTGTACACTTTAGCAGGGTATTTTTCACAAGAAGCGGTACTCGGGGTAAGCATGGCTATAAAACTTGAACTGCATCATCAAATTCCTCACCAACACCAGCACAGACACTGAAACACCCAACATCATCTTCACTAGAGTTCCCAAAAGGCTCTGCTCCTTCCCATGGAAGTAAATGCTCTTCCTACTTCACTATTGAGAACTATAACCCTTTCATTGCTTCCAGCTAGATAACATATATGCTCAGATTGAGTCATGTAACTATGTGCTCCACAAAGTCAAGGCCACAAAGATAGCAATGAAGACAGGGGCTTTCAGTAGATAAGGCAGAAAGAAATCCTTTTCTTCCAAATGCAATGGTTGAATGGTCCTATCATTAAATGGACTGTCTACATTCACAAGTGCTGAGACATACTTGTACCAGCATAGTCAAGCCATCCAGACTGATTTTCCACTACGCTTTTCTCTTCTGTACTTCTTTTAAGAGTAGTTTTGAATCTTACACCTGGGTTACATCTTCCCTTAGCCACTGTCCCTCTTATTATCTTGGGTGAAAGGCAGAGTAGCATACGACAAATGTCCAATACAAGGATGACAGAGAATGCCCTAAATATCATGGCACATGTCATGTCTTGCTGGAGGGTTTGACAAGAAACAAAGGACCATAAGGTAGCACTAGTAAGGGAAATCAGCTAGTTTGAAGAAAAATGCTTGTTTCCAAGAGACTAGTCAGAGGTAAAGAAGAAAAGACTCACATTAGACTGGCATGAACTACAGACAAAGAGAACTTTAATAGACGTGTCTTTGGCCCAATTTATCCTTACTGAGACCAGCCCCTCTTCTATACCAACCCAAATAACTCCTTCATTTCCACCAGTATCTTGCCAGAATGTTTGATAGAAAAATTGTGACAACAAGCTCCTGAAAAAGCAGCCTAAGGGCAACAGACCCTGCTCCTATCTTGGCATTCACAGAGCACAACAATGCTTGTACTTGTTCACCTAGACACACAGAAGAACACACAGCATTAAGCTCTTGAGTGGCTGTCAAAGATGTCATCGCCTTGGCACTTTGTTAAATTTAGGTTATAGTGTTATGCAAGCCCTACAAGCTACCAAAGTGATTCTGTGTAAAAAGGCTTCAATAATAGTAGTGTTCAGAAAAAGAGAAAAAAAATCCACAAGTTTCAATGCACCCATATTTGCACACAACAGTATGTCGAGAAAAGTGAGAAAAAATGTTAGGTTTTGCAAAAAGATAGTTGAAAGGATCTTAGAGGAATCATCCCATTGCCAGCAAAACTTCATGGATGGCCTTTTCTGAACAGTCTATGGCTGGAGAGAAAGCACAAATCTGTCTTAAAATGTGAGGCTGACCCATGAGCTGCTCCAAACAAAGCAGAGTGCAGCTGCACTAAGGTGGGTGACACTGCAATTGAGCACCCTCCCATCAGGTTATGTCCTCTGGGCTCATGCCTGGCTCAGACTACATCCTCTGGCATGCTGTGTTGGTTTTGTCCAGGATAGAGTTAATCTTCCTCATAGCAGCTGGTATGGGGCTATGTTTTGGGTTTGTACTGAAAACAATGTGGATAATACAGGGATGTTTTCATTATTGCTGAGCGGTGCTTAGCATCAAGGTCTCTTCTGCCTCTCAAGAAGCTGAGGGGAAACAAAGCCAGGACAGCTGAACCCAACTGACCAAAGGATGTTCCATACTATATGATGTCATGGTTAGCTTATAAAGTTGGGAGAGGAAAAAGGAGTGATGGCGTTTCAACTCCCTAGTTACTGTTATGCACGACGGAACCCTGCTTTCTGGGGATAGCTGAGCATCTGCCTGCCAATGGCAAGTTGTGAATTCCTTCTTTTGCTTTGCTTGTGTGTGCAGCTTTTGCCTACCAGTTAAACTATCTTTAACTCAACCCACAAGTTTTACCCCTCTGATTCTCTCTCCTCATCCCAACACAAGGAAAGAGTGAGCAATTGGCTGTATAGGGCTTAGTTGTCAGATGGGTTTAAACCACAACACCTACCAGCACTGTCTTGGGGTTCTCCCACAGCTGCCTTCGTGCAGCATAGAGCCTGTTTCTAGTACCATCTGGGAGTTGCCTTGATGTTTTCCCATACATGTTCCTCAAAGGTACCTACTGCAAGGGAATGGCACCTTCTTGGGCTTCCGAACAAGCTGGACCCTCCAGCATCCCCACACAACATGATGTCAATTCACTGGCTGAGGCTGTTTGTTCATTCACCCCCTTTTACGCACACATAGGTTTTATTTGTCTAGAGTACATCTGCAAATTACACTGATTAACCTTTAGAAGAGGAAATTGTGTCCAAAAGAGATAGGAATTTCAAAATAAACAGACCCTAACCTGGGGGCGGGGTGGGGGGGAGCTCCTGTAAAGAGCCAAGGAAAGCCTTCTTCTGCAACAGTTTCATTAACAGCCACTAAAGAGCTAGGCAATCTATTGGCAATGCTCTGAAAATCTAGTATATCGGCAACATAAGCACTGGTAACAGTTAAAAACTGCCCCCTTATCAGACCAAGGTGAAAAATCTGCATTTATTTATGCAACAGAAAAATTAAGTTTTTAGTGTAAAGTGAGCTCTTCTATTGGTATCTGTTTTTCACAGAAAATGCAACACCTGAAATACTGAGTACTTCGAACTGCTGTTGCGTTATACGTATACGAGAGTACAAATGCCTTACAACTGCCTTATCTTCTATACATTGAACTGCTTCACTACATGGGCTTTAAATAAAACATTCTCTATGGCCACATGACTTTACCATGTAGGAGGTGAGATCCTCAAACACTTGTAAGAGGTATAATCTGAACATGGATCCAGTCTATAAAAAAAAGGAGAACAGGATTGTGAAGTATCAAGTCTTCAACATCCATGTAATCTGGATTCTTAAAAAGCAATATCTTGGCTTTGATTTTAAGAAACATAAAACTTATTATAGAAAAAAAATATAATTTAACTGCAAAGAAAACCTTTGATGTGAAAGGATACCACTCAGATGCTTTTTGCTTCAGTCTAGGCATATGAGTTTGGTATCCATCCTCACCTAAGGTTCTCCAAAATCAGAGAATCACTGAATTGCAAAAATCAAGAGAGAGATCAATGCTGAACATCGTCAAACGTCATCCAGCACCAGCTCCCATTTGGTGTCTCTCCTGTGCAAATCCTGGCAAGGCTGTTGAGAAGGGACAGCCACAGTGAGAGACGTCCATGAATGACCAGTGCATCGCCCTCCCTGCCTGCTCCTGCCACATTGCAGCAGTAGGGCTGGTTTTGGCCCACATTCTCTCTCTGTATACATCTGCAATTAGCCAGCAGACAAAGGTGCCAGCAGACAGCACTCAAGAATGTGTCAACATAGCCCCTGCAACCTCCAGATCCAACAAAACCCACAGCAGATTGCACAGGACTTAGTTGGAGAGGCTTCACCTTGCCTGTTAATGAGGAACATATGTACAATTCTATATGCAATCTTTAATGTAATACTTGGAAACCATCCTGTCAAGATAAGGTTGAAGAGAAACAAAATCCGTGTTGTTATAATCCAGCTCTCATCTCAGCCAATTTACCCTCCAAGCCTCCTGTTCCCCAGGCAGTATTTTCTTTATTATACAGTGCACAAAGGGGAGGGAAAAAAAATTAAACAAAGAAATCAAGTGACCTCTTAGGCTGCCAATTTGTTCCACATTTCCCTTACTCTGCAACATTCAACTGTTTTGTGTGCGCGTCCCTCAGCCTAGATTCCACAGACCCATCATCCCAGAGAGCTCCAGGGCAGAAGGTAAAAGGAAGAAGTTTTCCGTTTTAACCATTGTTGCTAAAAACTGAGCTGTGAACCCACCAGGAGAAGAAGGAGGCTCAGAAGAGCAAGGTTCTGTACATTCCACATATTTCAGTTTTCTGTACAGTAGCCCAGTAATGCCTCTTGCACACAGTAACAATCAAACTTGTATTTCTGCACTGAAATGAATAAATGCACAACAAACATACACAGTTTTTAGTTAAAAATCACAGAGCAGCTCTTTGTAGGGAGAACGTGATTTTAAAATTATTCTCCCTAAGATTTTGCTACTGCACTAGAAGAAATATTCTCAAGGTCCTCAAGGGGACATCATCTTCTGAGCAGCTCTCCAATCTCTATGAAGGAGGGAGCTATTCCGACGCCCCATGTCTGTCTAGAAAATATTTAATGATTTGGATGAGGTTTGAAAAGGTCTAGAGGACTCAGGAGAGTATCTCAAATTATTTTCCAAGAGAGCTCACAAGCTGAAGTCACTAAAGATCCATCTTTACGAAAAATCTGAAGAGATACGTTATTAGCAGATGTCTGAAGCTAAACATTTTAAACAAGATGGATGTAATATGGCCATAAGTCAGTTGCATGTGCTTAGATTAATTAAAAGCTAAAGCATCAATACATGAAAGAAATTCACAATACACAATGGAACTGAACTGATGAAAGTCTCCAAACTTGAAGTTCACTGGGAAGTAAACTGTAGATCCTGCACATTAACAAGCCTAGGATGCTTCAAAGTTAAGTACACCCAGTAAGTAGGTTGCCAGGAATGTGTACCTTTGTTAGGAGAAAAACTTATTAAAAGGTTGTAATTTTTTATTTCTTCCTCCATCTTTCTGGCACAATTATCCAACAAAAAAGAAATCAATTTAAACAATTAAATTCAAAATTTCAGGTGCATTTTTTAATGTCCTTCCCCCCCCCTCAAAAAAAGGTAGTAGATTCAAAAGGTGAGACAAAAGTCCCCTTAAATGTCAAGACAGACATAGCGTAACCATGGTACATTATTATCCTCAGAAAGGTTACCTGAACGTGTTAGTACTGGAACAGATTTTGCTGCTGTGAAAGGTCACAAACATTTTTTCTAATCATTTCCACCAGAATAAAATAGGGCCATTTTGGTAACTGCTTTGCAGCAGCAGAATAGATAGAACTGTTGACTGAATAAACAGCAAAAGCATAAGAACAGTTGGATATTTTTTTATCTAACTGGGTTAACACTTTGTGTATACACTGGTATCATATATTTACACAGCTAGCAAATTATATCTGTAATGGTTACAAAACTACAAGGATTAGTCATTAAAATCAATTCTATCACTACCAATCTCTATAAATATTAATGTTCCACACTAAACCACTTAATCTGCCACAGGGAATCAAAAATCATTTCATCTTCACAGAATACTTTAGTTTACTCCTAGAATCTCCATGATTATCATCGTGCCCAGTTTATAAAAGGAATTAGTACAGTTCAACAAAATTACTAGTATTAGTAATCATCCAAGTGTGATCAAAAGACACCGTCGCTTTCCTTTGCTGACTTTGTATCATCCTTGTTTTGATGGAAAGAGAAAATAACAGCTTAATATTGCAAAGGCAAATTCTGCATTCGTTGTGGCAGGGAAGAGATTGATTATCATGCAATCATTTATAGAGTAACTTGAACTACAAGCCCCGGCACAGAACCAGGGATCTGCTGTGCTGGAGAACCATAGGTCCATGTACTCTGAGAAAGATCCCTCAGGAATGCATCCTGGTGCACCACCCAACCTACTCATCCCTTCTGTGTCCTACAGGGATTTTTCAAAGCACGTATCAGTTGCCACTCCACAGAAAGCAGCTAATGCAGAGAGATATGAAGGTTGAGTCCTTCAAAGGTTGACTGGCAGCTGTCACTCAGTGATTTTGATGAGAGACAATTTGAGGACCTGGGCGACCCATGTCCCACCAGGAGCACACTGCAGAGCTGGAGTTCAAATTCACACTGAAGCCACAGTGACAGGGTCACTTCTCCTCTGGCCTTATGATGTAAAACTCCCGAGACACTTGCTAATTAATACTGAGCCTCCTGGAAATAGAAAATAATTTAAAAAGATGTAGTAGAAATTTATTCTCCATCTGCGACTCTCACCACAAGTCTCTCCACAGAAATTGGAAGTTTCTCCATGTCATTTCAAGGAATAATAACCTGGTTGCTCTCCGTTTTACAGTGACCTCATTGCTAAAAACATTTCAGATGGACAACCCGGACTCTTTCTCCTTTACTGTCAAATATAACAGAAGTAGCCAAGAACCTGTAAGCTTTGCAAACCCATGAAATTGCATTTGGCTTTTAGCTATGAAACAAAAATAGAACCAAATCACAGACGTCTCATAGTCCATGGGAGCTTCAGTGAACACAGGGTTGCAGCCTTTGCCCAGTTTTTGACAGATAGTTTGCAACAAAAGTAAAATGGGCTGATGGCTATTGAGTTTGATCTTGTATATAAAACAAGATTCCATTTTCACTATAGCTTTCTTTGCTCAACAACTTTCAGCTAACATGGAGCATATTCTTTAGAACCCCATCCAATTTAAATAAACACTCCAAGAAAGAGAGGATTTATCACATCATTGATAATCAGTTCCACTGCTTCACTGAATTCACTGTTAAAATATGTTTTTCCCCCCCTTGACTGAGTTTTGCTGACTAACATGGAATCACAGGAAGCAAAGAACCCCCCCAGGATTAGAGATGGTCTCCTTGTGGAGGCAGTTATACCCTACAATCAAACCTTTTATTCTTTATGAAGGAGACAATGTGTTTAGTTTAAATTCTTATTATAAAAAACACGTTTTCCTAAATTCTCTGGAGTTAATTCCCCACATAGAGTGGTCTACGAATCTTGTTCTTAACTAAACAATGCTTCTCTTGTACTTTGCATGCTTTCCTAATAATCTTTTTTTCCCCTTTTTTTATTTTTAAGAGTTGCTTTGATGTGTGAGGCAAAGTTAATGATACAGTCAGAACATTTCATATAAGCTCAGAACATTTCAAATAAGCTCTCCGCTTTCATAAGCTTTGAGTATCGATATTACTATCTGGTTCTGAAACTTCTATTTCAAACAAGAAAAAGAAAATTATTTTTAAAAGAAAGCCTTAGGATGAAGTAACACTGTTAATTAGATAAGAAAGAGTAAATTACTTTTTTTGTGACCAATTTTCTGACAATAACAGTTACAACAAAGCAACCCTTTCATCTCCAGCAGTTCTTTAATAGCTGTATGAAGCAACAGGTGAATCCACTCCCCTTCAAAGACATGTGGCTTCCAAAATAAAAATACCATAAACTTCACCCAGTGCTGCAGACGGTAGCCAGGGACACACAAAGGTCCTTCTGACTGCACTGTGCTTGCACCTGAGAAGTGTTGGTAGGAGCTGTCAGTCTGAGCACATGCTCCACAAAACTGCAAAAATACACTTGTCAACAGGAGAAATCCAAGGGCAGAGGGAAAGGGCAACCAACCGAGCTTTGCAGCTGATACAAGAGCAAGGGACAGGAGGGACAAAACTCAGACAGAAAGAAAAGTCAGCCAGTTAGAGAACGTGATAGATGAAAGAGACAGCTTGAAATTGGACAAGAAGTTTGGCTACCTTTCCACTCTGTTACCAATTTTTAAGATATTTTTTGTTGTTCAGAAATTGTACAGCCATAATAGACCATGACAACGGCACGAGGAGAGGATAGAACTAGATGATCTTTAAGGTCCCTTCTAACCCAAACCATTCTATGATTCTGTGATCGCCTAACCTGACCACCCAACAGCATTGGCTGGCCTGTGTCATTCAGGGTTCCCCACTTTCGAGTTCATTAACTCAGGCCTGATTTCTGTGAGAGAGTAAACCCCTTGAAACTCCGAAAAGACAGGAAATTTCCCACATTGTACACTTTTCTTTTGCACTCCCTCCTTAATAGGATCTCCTGATGGTCTGATCTTTTTTGAAGGGAAGGCTGCTGATCCCCTACTACATATGACCAGGAGATAACACAATCTCTAAATAATCTACAGAGCAATAAATGTTTTGGGCATGTTACACTGGAGATGGGTTTTCTCCTGTTTGCTTCATTCATCATGCACACCAGCTCTTTTCGCTTCACATTCAAGTATTTAGGTTCCTCTTAGCGGCCAAATTTGGACATGTTCA
This sequence comes from Baryphthengus martii, assembly GCA_013396935.1. Lineage (NCBI taxonomy): Eukaryota > Metazoa > Chordata > Aves > Coraciiformes > Momotidae > Baryphthengus > Baryphthengus martii. The sequence continues at coordinate 333,834 of VWZK01013831.1, forward strand.
TACCCATTACTTTGAATGGTGCCTGTGAAATGTCCCCCTGGCCAAGGATTTGGCTGATGTCTGTCACAGCACCCACAAAACTTGGAAGAAAAAAAAAAGCAAGCAACAAAGTAAACAAAAATCCAGCAAATGCTTGCACAGGAACCAGAATTATTTTGTCAGTACTGAAACAGAACAAGGGCCTAAATGGCAGATAAGCCTGAGCCCCAGGCATCGGTCATTGCCCCTTCACCAACCATGACTCAGCTACAGATCCAGTACATAGCCACGTGCAGAAATATGAGAGGTAACTGCAGCAGGAACAAATCTTCCCCAGATTTGCTTTGCATGAAGTAGTAATAACCACAATAAAAATATGTGAATGTTTTAAAAAGCTGTCAGATCACCTTAGTGCAGTATGTACAAGTACCTACTGTACACCCCAGGACTGCAACACATACTAACGCTGCCAGCAGACATTTTTTACTTTATAAAGTAAAAGTAGCCTGATTTTGCAGGGCTCTGAGTACCTGCTGTTCCTGCTGCTAATGGCAGCAATAACTCCCCAGCAGCAATAGGGGAGAAAGCCCTATCTCCAGCACACGGCTGAACTACCTTGCCAGCAGGTGCCTAATTTTATGTGTCCAGACCTGAACACTCTGGCATAGCTTTCTGAAGATAACCCAGAAATAAAAAAATAAAATTAAAAAAAAAACCAAAAACACAAACCAACAAACCTGTGTCATTTGTTTTTTTTCAAGAATGGTTTTTATAAAGTTCCTGGAAACAGAATGAATGAATTCAATGATATTTTTTAAACCTACACAGAATAACTCTTCATCTTAAAACTATCTTTGGAACTGCAGTTCTTTGTATATTAGACTGGATGAGGCAAGTTTGGTTTTTTTTCTTCCCTTTTTAATACTGAACAGTATTCAAACAGTATTTATTGCTCAGGTCAAAGATAGATCAAATTTTGCAGTCTTTGATGCAAATTTTACTATTGAGAACAGAGACTTGGAAAACAAGAGGCAAATTTAACTTAATAGTGTTGGGTTTTGAGGACCATACCTCTTTTCTAGGCTCCAATTCTTCAGCCACTTAAACAGAAGCTTATTTCCAATCATACCAACCATATCACTACAAACTATGTAAAGTTAACTGGTAATTTTTTTGTTGTTTTGGTGTGGTGTTTCTTGCTATTGGTGTTTGCTTGTTTTGTTGGAGTTTTTTTGTTGGTTTGTTTGGTTTTTTTTTTACTAAACATCAACTTTTTCCATTCTTACCTTTTCTAAGGATCAAGATAGAAAATCTTTGTCCCCAGTCTGCTCTGCAGGAGCCACTTCTAAACCAGTATCAGTGCTGAGGCAATTGGAGCTACTAGAGATTTATTCGGGAACTCACAAGGGCAGATTCTGCCCCAAAGCAAAGGGAGCTGTAACCTGAACCCCTACAGCTTGCTGCTGGGCTGAAAATTAACAAACAGGCAGCTATTAAAAAGAAAATACTTCCTCCTCTTCCATCACATCGAGTTCACAAGATAATTCTCCTCCTTGGCAGCCAGATCACCAGGGAGAAAAAGGACCTTTTAGTTTTAGTCCTATAGTTGAAGCAAGGGTGAGTAGTCAATGAAAAGCCATTTGTTCAAATATAGCTGGAACTTTTTTTTTTAAATGATCTCAAAAGAATGTTAAAATTTTGTGGCTAAACTGTCTAGACTAGATTTGAGCTGTAAAATACTCCATTTAGTAGAGAAAATGCACTCAGAAGGAACTACAATCCAAACAGGATAGTTTTCTAAATCATGGGCACAAGAAAATACTTGTCTGTGTTAGTTTTCACTTCTTCTATTTGTCCATTCCTTTAGACCATTCGTACCATGTATTGCCTGTTCTACTCCAGACTTATAATCGAAAACCTCAAAAAAATGACATCAGCTCGTACCAACTGAAGTTCCATCCCAATTTCCGGTCCTCTCCCCCTAATCCCTTGTGCCTAAACAAGACTATACTCAAATCATTTTCCAGGAACCTCACTGGTCTCTAGGAGAGCCTTCAGGTGTGGTGTTTCTATTGCCTCTTAGTATTGGGCTGTTATCAGATGATTTCTTCTTCTCAGAAAACCTAACTAAAGAAGGGTGTAAGAAATTAGAGAACCACAAATGTTAGTTTTCAAACGGCACAAGGTTCTTTTCTCCCTGTGCACAGCCAGCCTGGACTAGAAGCCCCTGGTCTCAGAGCCTCCAGGCATCAGAAAGATACTTGCAGAGAATTCAGCATCAACACGGAAATCAGTGCATTGGTTTCTAGTTTGCACTGGAACAGATTCTTCCACTGGTCAGTGTTTCCAGTGGAACAGAAATTGCCAGTTCTTGCCAACTCTGAAGACAGGCACTGGAAAAAATACCTTCTAAGCTATACACTCCTTTTGCTCCAACCACAAGAGATTATTTCTGTGCAGAAGTAGCCCTAACTATGTACGTTTCTCTTCCTATTAACTTTAGGGCAACTTCGAACCAAACCAAGACATAGGAACCTACAAGCTCCCTAGTTCCTGGAAGCCCTGGGAACACAAGCAGCAGAAGGGAGAAAAATATCAGTGTTCCCCCAAAAGGGAAAAGCTATTTCATGTCTTAGCTCTCATACACCAGAGATTCAACATTAAATGGAGGGAACACTCACAGGTAAGATGAAAGAAAGATTTTCAGAGGCAATGCTCCTAGCACACAATCCATAGCTGCATCAGCAAGCTTTGCCATGATCCTGCTGGTAGCGGGTAAGTGGATTCTGCTGGTAGTGGGTAAGTGGATTCTGCTGCTCCAAGTGGCTTTTGATCCCTCTAAATTTGAGGGACATAGAAGTTACTTCTCCAATGGTGTACCGGGATGTAATTAGGAACAAAGTAGTCCTGAGGGAGCAACTGTACCAGTTGTCTTAGACACCATGTGACGGAGAATTAAAATACACACCTGCTCTCACACATCAACCTCAACTGCTATTGAGTGGAGATCTTCCATATGCTATTCTTAGATGCTGGTGACTATGGAGGCCTGCCAAGTAACAGACCTATTGTTCAGTGCCTTGCAGGGCTGCTCAAATAACAGATGTCTTGCCATAAGTAGCAGCGATCTCTTTGAAACAGAGAATACTCTCATGGAGAACTGCAGCTTTCCAAGTCCCTTAAATTACTTCTAAAAGTATCTACACACAGCATGACAGATTTGGTTTTTTTTTAATTAAGATATCCATCTGAGCCTTGCAGTAGATCTCAGTGCTGTATGCTAGCAGTACAAAAACAGAAGTGTAACAAATAATTGTCATTAAAGCATAAGGAATGTGAAAAATGTCAGTGCCCTATAGTTTACATCCAATGCTATCCAGGCAGAAGCTTACGTGAGATGATGAGGGAGTCATTTTGGCTCTGCCCGGGTCATCTTTCACCATGAAGGAGCAACACATAGGGCCATGAGGCAGGAGGGTGGCTGCAGGGCTAGTCTGCAGCTGAGGAGCCACCTCGCTGGCAGGTCTCCTCCGAGCCCTGAGTGCTGCACACATCATCCCAGGGCTGTCATCCTTCTCTCTCACCTCTGCCTGTCAAGCATACCCATCACTAGACAGCGGATCTACCAGTGGTGTGCAACTCACCCCTTGCTTACAGACCACCAACTCTGGAGGGGTAATGGAGGAGCCGAAGAGCATGGTCAATACGGCCAAAGGGAGACTAAGGCAACATACTGCAAATGAAGAAGAGTGCCTGGATTTTTACTTGCAGTTTTAGGGTAGTCAAGCAGAAAAAACAGCCTGGGTTTATTCTGATCTTATTCTGATCACTGTCCCCACAACAGGGATGACAGAGTTAACTTTGCAAAGCTGAGCAGAGCACTAAAATAATGCCTACTTGGGCCTTCATCTGGGTTAAAAACCAAACTCAAACCATTTCACAGAGCACAATCAGATAAATGATAACAGATCAGACAAGGGTGGCTGCTTGACATAAAGAACACAGAGAAGCAGCAGAAATCATCAAGCAGAAGCAGCAACTCTACAGCCCTGAGCCGGTGCCAGTGCAGCAGCTGATGAACCGTGTCCTTACACTCACACTGCTTGGTGCCTTTCACTACAAGTAGTTTCATTGAAGCTGATGGGACTACTCACAGAGCAAGGTGCTATCCACCGTGCATGGTAGTCTTGTACCTTGGTTGTGTAGGACACAGTCATTTATAAACTCAAGAGACAGCTGCACTGGGAGTAGGATGTAATAACAGACCGCTGAGTCAAGGAGAGGAGTTAAATCTGCCTTCCAACTCGATGTCAATCATGTATCAGATGCAGAATACACTATTCTGTGTTCTCCCTCTTTCACATTCTTCTATCTACACCCTACGAGTAGGTTTTTGTGAGCCTGGAACAAAATTCTGACAAGATCTCTACTTGAGTATGGTCTTTTACAGATCAAAAGCGACCTGTAACAAACGATGCTCTGTATCTGGCTTCTTTTAAAAGAAAGTCAATTAAGGTTATTGTTCCACATAGGTATTTCCTTTACAGCCATTAAAATGGCAATGTATTAAACACATGGGAAGTCACAATGAAGCTTCCTGTAAGTTCTTATGAGAAAGTTTATAACACGTCAAATAATTCAACTACAGCCTTTACATGGAATTCAAAATCAGCATTAGCTCTTAAGAGTCATGCCCAATAAGAGGCTCAGAAAGCAGCAGCAAAACCTAATTAATGGGTTTTTGAGGGAGAGCCTGGAAACACAGGATCTGTTATGGCTGGCTGCACACCCTAACATGCTGATGCTGCCTCTCCCACCTTTTTCTTTCTCATCAATTTAACCAAAGCCATTAATACAGGGATTGAGATATCTTTGGTACAATGAAGTGCTGACACAGGAGAGCCCCAGATGTTAGCTGGAGATGTATCCTGCTTCTTGTTGAAATCCTCCACAGAAGCAAAGGCCCTCAGAAGACTGGAGGCTGAGCAAAGGTCCTCTTTGAGCTGGCCAGCTGTGACATGTAATGCCTTCTGCTTAAGGAGTCTAAGAAAATCACTGTGGTGGGTTTGACCTTGGCTGAGCGCCANCAGCCTGGTGAACATCAACAATCCCTGTGTCATCGCTGGGAAGACTGTGAAGGCAGTACATCCACAGGCAGCCAGAGACCTAGACTCTAGGGAGTGCACTAATTGGAAAGACGTGTTTTATTTGTGGGGTTGATCTCTCTACTTGTCACAGTGTCCGTCCAACAGATTGAAACATTAAATATCTCTCTCCATAGAAATGTAGAGACACATCCAGCCCCAAGGGCAGCATAGGATCCATTTGTTTAAAGCAACAGCCAGAGCCAGAATGTGCCCTATAATTTGTTTTCTCTCCAGTTTCCTCTTGTTACACATCTGTGGCCAGTTAAACTAATTACAGTCTTTCCCACTCCCGGCATCCAAGCATTCGGACCATAGCAGAGTCAAATAAATCTTGCCTCTGCCTCGGCAGCAGATGTCTGGATGCTGCCTCTACCTCCTGCTTCTCTCCTCTCAGAGGCAGCTGCTGTCAGTGACAGGCCTTCTGCCACCACCCTGGGGCTGCAGATGAGCCCACCCGGTGGCAGGAGGCCCTGCACGGCCCAGGCTCTCCTCGTGCCACAGCTGCCAACGAGCCGCAGGCGCTAGCCACACAGAGACACGTGGATTTGGAAGGCAGCTTCCCTCACTGCTGCCTGTCCAAAGCTATCTTCTTCCCCAGCAGCCAAAGGCTGTTCAGCTTGGTCCCCACTGACATCAAATGACACCATCGCGCCTGGCCTTGCTTTCCAAGGAAAAGGAAGGAAGGGAATTGAGAGAGCACCAGGCAGAATGCTGGTTCAAAGAGCCTGTCTGCCTTGGGACAGGATGGGTGAGAAGAGAAAGACAGCCTTGAGCAGACACTGTGCAGAAAAGCTGGCCAAGCTTCATGTGTGACCTTGCCTCCATCTGCTCACCCAATTCCAGATGCCAGCCTGCCATGGTGCACCTCACACACCTCGGCACACACGAAGAATTACAGGCTGGTAAGAGTCTCTGCTCTCCCCAGTTCTCCTTGTCCTTCTCAAAGTAATGTGGCTTTTGTCCAACACCAGCTCACAGAGTTGCTCAACAAAATGAGGACCTCAGCTCTTCTATGAAGAGATGGGAACACCCCTCAGGCTCTGGAAGGAAAGCTTGGAAATACAGCTTCAGAAAAGCCTAAAGACCTCAGGGCCCTAGTGTCATTTAGAAGGAAAAAAAACGTGCCAAACGAGGACTTGGGCAGTTTCTTTAGGCACCACTAGTCAGATTTACAAAAGAACCTCAGTAACTTGTATAACAGTTTTTCAATAATCTAGTCATTTTTTAGCCACCTACATGAAATCTGAGCATTTGGAAAAAGAGGAGGAAGAGAGAACAGGAGAATCTCAAATCCTGGTGCTGAAATCCTGAAATAAAGAACGAATGCCCAAACTCCTCTAAAAAAAATGATTCCTTCATATGTCACATTTCCATACTTGCTACTTGGGAAAGGTTCCTTAGATGAACTCTAAGCAATTTATGCCAATCATCGATTAGAAGAGATAGAAGTATTTTGAATCATCTTTCTGCAAGTTGAAGACAGCTTTGTGTTGTGTTTCCGAACAACATTTTAAACTAAATTTACCAGAACTGTCTCAGAAACAAGTAACATCTCGCACTAATGTAGGTTTAACAAATTCAGAGTCAACAAAAACTTCTTTATATAAATTTTGTGGGCTGAAGGTTGTTAATGACTTTCTATAAAGTTTTGGAAAAGAAAGGAACTTCAATGCAAGAAAATTCAATACTTCAACCAGCAAATCTTGTGAGGACTACTCTAATGTTTAACAAACTGTGCACTTAGAAAAGTATCAATAAGTCAACAACACAGGGTGAACCTCAAATAAATCAGCTATTGATTTCAAGACAATTCAATTTAGGTAAAGCAAACAAAAAACTTACTGCAACAAAAAGTCATCTATCTTTATTCCACAGACACTTTGACTTTTGAAGGTCATGTATGTGTGGGGGAGAAGTGCTGCTCAAGCTACAGAAGGAGCTGAAGTACCTCAAACTGTTCTGCAATCTGAAATATGGAGCCCTGCAAGCCGGCTCCAGGCCAGGTAAAGTGTCATCTTTGCAAAATACTGTTATGGTTCAGACAGACTTTTGTTTCAGTTCCTGATCTGAGCACATCACTCTTCACAACCTGAATCCAGCCTTCTTTCAGTGCTTCACCACAGTCATTTTGATGAAATAGAAAGGCGTCAATCTATCTTGACTAGTCAAAGAGAACATGGACAGCATCTGTATTATTCATTCTTATTTAAAATACTCTCTGCTCTTCAGTAAAATGTTCAGGGCATGTTGTTCTGCATCACTAAATGCCTCCCTAGAGAGATGCAAGACAAGTTTTCCCTCATGCTGCCCATGCTCAGATGCAGAACAACCCTAAGGGTTTCATGAGAGCTTATGAAAAACAAGAATCAGGATAAAACAATTTGACCCGCAAAGAGCCACCCACAATGTTTCTCTTTCCCTGAGACACAAGTGTCCAAGTGTAAAACTGGGAAACCAGATTTGTTTGCATCTTCACTAAGCCCCAACTAGACCCACCCTATTGCCTGCACTGTGCTGTAACCCATGGCGATGTTAGTATGAAATAGCATCAAGGACTTTAAAATGAAGATGAGCAATGCCAGTCCAGAGGAGCTAGAAAAAAAAACATGAATTCCAACAACAAAAAGCACGTAAGAGCTGCAGAAATTATGGTCAAATCCATCATCACACGCACACCCCCACAACCCCCAGTGATGTACAGAGAGCCTGGAGCACAGAGCTACCCAATTGCTATCAACACACCAGGTGTCAGTCAACATGACCTTTTCCACATTTAAGCACATACATGCTTAGACTTCCAGTAGAGTAAGCTTACATCATTCACTGTTGCCTCAATATAAGCACTAAACAAACAAAAAAATATTTAATAAGCTGTAAGCAGGGGTAGTTAATATATGCAGATCTGATTCCAGAGTCTTAGCAAGCATAAATACCAGAGGATTTTATTTTACAACTATCTGAAAGAAACAGAATTTTTGTGAAGGAATCGAACTCTTAGCATCTTCCTTCCACAAAATTATTCATCTATTTTTGCTCAAAAGATAAACTACTTTAAGTGGGCTGTGTAATTGCAGGGGCTCATGTCAGCTGCCTGCTCCCACCCCACGACCTCTGATGACCCAGCATCTGCAACAGGTTCCTGTGACGCACAGCCTTTCCCCCCCTATATCTTCTGTGGAGATACAGGACAGCATTATGTGGTTTAACATAGAATTCAACTCCATTAATGCTATTGGAGGCCTCTATATAAAGTGCAGAGTAAGACACTGGTGAATCAGGTCCTCTACTTATACTACATGAGAATATAACATTTGATCATGGAGGAGGGTAGCGTTGTGACTGCAATGTCACATCACAAAACAAGTGGAGGCAGACCTAGTTCAATGAAGATTGAGATTAGCACAAGAGCTTCTATGATAAAATTCTCATCCTTTAACTAAAACAAAGTAAACAGAAGAAATGACTACAGGAAAACGCTCCTCACACCCTTAAAGATGAAAAAGTAGCAAAACTATCAAATGCAAATAGGTAACAGAGACAAAGAAATTCACTTATACTGGCATACTAAATAAGAGAAAAGACAAACTTGGTTAAAACATCCCAAGAGATGTTGTGGCCAAAGGTGTATAGGGCCAGAGATGAATCAGGGGAGATTTATTCCCTGCCTGACTCCACGCTAAACCCCGACACAACCATGAGCAAGCTACTTTGTTTCCGTGCCAAGGCATCTCTCCCCAGTCTTGACAGCTGAAACAATACACATTTTGACTCAGTTCTTGCCTCAACCCACATCAGCATTCATCTCCTAGCGTACCAGGACTCCAGTAATAAAAATACTTCTAAATATGTATTTGCCTTTTACTGATATGAACTGGTATCTATGGTCTGGCTCTCACTTTGCATTCCCATCAGAGATACAGGAATTATTTTTCCACCAAGGAAAAAGAAAACAAAGTGAGTCACTGGGAAAGGGATGAGTCAGTCTGCTTCAGATGCTCTACCCTTGTGATGACAAATGACAAACCCCTCTGCAGACTGAACCCTGAAGTCTCCTTCTCACACTCACACAGCCTGCAGTGCAGGAGGCCAGATCCTGTGCCACACTACAGAGCTCTTGGAGTCACCACCTCCCACTGCAGCCTGGGGACCAGAAGCCGCTCTGACCTTCAGGAGCCCATAAGTGAAATTATGTGGGAATCTAGCTACATGTGGAAAAGCAATAGTAAATTTGAAATCTTGATAGAAGAAACCTAAATTTCCACTGGAAGGATGAAAATACACGGAGTGAAGTTCCAACATCTTGCTAGTTTCTAGTAAGAAAGAAGTGGCGCCTATCAGTGCATCCTAACAAAGCCTGATAAAAAAGCAACATGGGAAAACAGTTAGATTGTCTCTGACTTGTACATTAGATGTCTGTGTCTTGTACAGAGCAACTCTCTGCCTGAAGTTTTTCAAATTAATTTCACTTCGTTAAATTGCTTCAAAGTTATGCACTCCCATGACTAAAGGTAACCAGTGATGGTTTGCTTAAAACATAAGGATAAGTAATTTACAGTACCATGCTTAAAACACACTTGGCCTAAATTCCTGGCAAAATATGAAAGAGATGAACAGCAACCAGAAAAAAAAATAAACCAAACACCAAACTACACACACAAGTTTTATCTGCTGTTTGCCATAGTATTGCACATGTCTGACCTTTTCCAAGTTCTATCACGCTAACCAGGCCTTATTTTGGCACGACAGTGACAATAAGCAAACTTCTGTTGCAGTTACGTAGAGATACTGAGAATTACCGCAAACTTTAAAGCCCAAGTTTTTGTTCTACTATATAGTCTATGATCAGAGAGACAGTTGGAAGGTCAAGATAACACAGAGACACAGGCTTGCAAGATAATTATCTGTTTGCAGAAGCCTCAGTTATGAAGCAGAGAAGCAATGCCCTAAGCAGCCTCCAAGCAGGAAGAGGTGGCAGTTCCTGCTCCGAACCACTTTCACAGAAGTAGGATCTATCAAAGAGTCACATCTTTTAGATTAGGTCACTTCAATAAGGTTGAACAAAAATACTGAGTTAAAGTGACTGTCTTAGACTCTCCCTACTTCTGACAAAAAGTGGTTAATGTTACAGCTTGTTTTACCTTGTTCAATTCAACAACCATTTTTAAGAGTATAATGCTTTTATACAGCAGCTAATGTCTCATGGGCACATCCTAGTGGGAAGAACAATGTGCTGTTATTATAGCAAAGGTCCTTGTATCAGGCTGCTGGACAAAGAGACTCCTGACAGACTTTAATAGGAACAGACTGTAAGAAAAGACCTGGTGCAGCACCTGAACACTCCACCACATCCAGTAGCTTGAACTGGTTTTAGTCACAGAGGCAGCCAAGTGCTTATTTAACTAACTTTATAGGGAATGGCCGTGGTTCATTATCACAGGAGAGATTTAGAGTGGAAACCTGCTGTCAGAAACCTAACAAGATCTTTGAGATTTCTCTACATTTTCGGACGTGCTTTAGTCTATGCCCATCTTCTGCCTTAAATCTGGAGAATCCCCAAAAGGATCTGCAATTTGGTCTAAGAAAGTCATTAGCAACATCACCATGGATTTGTATCATCATCTTGTGGTATTTTATGCTTTTGGAATGAGCAAAATGGGTGAAGTTCTCAGAAAAAAATACATTATGTGAAAGATCCATGACAAGGAACATCTATCACTCACTTATGTGTTAGGCATTTTCTGGCATATAGATCTAAGATATGGTTTCCATCAGCCTTTGATGTATGGAATTGAACTATCTAATTGTGTTTTCTCTTCAAGCACATAGACTGTGAAGCAAAACAATACAGATCCAAAATTCAGTGTTTTCTTTCAAGGTATAACCCATATATTTGCCAGGTGGAATAGGGTGATCATGAACTTGGGCTTGGGTGTCTTGTTTTTTTTTTCTTGAAGGCATGATTCACATGTTAGTTACTCTAAGGAGTCATCTTCAGGACAGATCATCATTTCTTGCTACTGCAGACAGCCATATTGTATGACATCTTTTATGAAATAAAACAGCTGCCAGGTTTTTTTTGATTCCTTCTTTGCAAAAGCACTTCTAGCAATTCTAAATTTATCCATACCCCAAGTACATGTATTTGCCCATCCTTTTTAACTCTAATCAATCTCCCTCATCTTGTATCATTCTTGTCAGCATGCTGGCAAACAGCAGACTCCCATCACCAGAGCGAAGCACCTACAGCTAACAATGAAGGAAAGACCTGGGACGCTTCATAGCAAGGAGCTCTTGTGCTTATCAAACAAGGACAGAAGTGAAAGCAGCTATCGTCATTCTTGTCACGGTGATCTGAAACTGGGGACCCATAAAGCAGTCCTAGTGCTTTTGACCAAAGAAAGTTGGTACAGAAAGTTCCTCTTGCAGCCAGATGCTAAGCTTTGGAAACCATCCTCCCTCTCTATCACCAAGGGAACCCCAAAATTTTATGCTATAGATATGTAAGGTGTGGTATTTTGGGACTCCACTTCCAAATGAGGCACTCTCTCTGTGCAAACAACACATGTCAGTTTTGACTGAAATGAAGAACCCACTTTGTTTGAGCCATGGCTTAGGTATTGGGTTTCCACAAACAGTTCCCTGCCACAAGTTGAAAACTAGAAACAAAGGCAGGTGACCTCCCACCCCACCGAACACACTCAGCAACTTGCAGGCACGTGACTCAAAATTTCTTCTCTGTTTTCTACCATTCAACAGAATGGATGAGTTGGGAACTATTGAGGCAGTCATTAATAATTAGCTAAGGGCAGGGAGAATATGTAGCCTTTTTTGTTAAGCTCCACTACATGATGGTCTTTATTCAAATACTGGTCAATAATTTATTTTTTTTTATGTCAGAACTGCAGTCTCTAATATAATACTATCAGAGCATTGACTCACCTACACATCTATTATCTATTTACAAGGAGATATACAGCAGATTTCAGAGAATGAACGTTTGTTTGACAGATCTCCCAGCCATTCCCTCAAGCTTTCATGCATTTTAATGGTGTAGGCTTCACATTGAAATTCAGCCTTGAAGACGTTAATTATTGTTGGTGTTTCTTTGCCCTTCTACAGTGAACCCTGATGAAATCTGTCATGTGTTTTATTACAGACTGCTAAGCCAACCACAAGTAGTGCTGGTTTGAGGGTGGGGTTCTTTTTAACCATTCAGTGCTCTCAGGGCACACGGCTTTGAACACACCTTGCTCTTCCATCTAATACAGCTTTATCTTGGCCACTTAATTTGCTCAGACTCGTACAGCCAAAGATTGTGCCTACCACCACAGGTTTCCAGAGGTTCCTTGGTGAATCAGCATTTATCATGTGGCTTTTCCTTGTGATAGGAAAACATTATGGGCTCCACATCTGGAACCAAGATCTGCCACTGCTGGTCTAAGCAGAACTACAGCAAGTACCTCTGGTGGGCTGTTCAGCTCCTTGCCATGAAGCCTTTCTTCATTTACTCCTGACAACCACTCTAGCCTGCATAAATTTATCAATCTGTAAAACACTTCAGCACCTCTTTCAGCAACTACTTTGGGGATATTACTATCAGCTTTTCCTTCTCATCTTCTCCCACACTCTTTACTGTGTCTTTGTGCTTTATTCATTTTTTTTTCTACTAGTGCTTTTTCTGAGGACTTTTAAAGGAGGTCCTGTTTACTTTGGCTCATTTCCCTTCTTTCACTCCATATCCATAGAGTCATCAGTTATCTGTACCAAGACCTGCACACCTGAAAACGATTTACTGTAACTCTCATTCCTACAATACAAGATTAACAAAGAAGTATGCCAGCAGTCTTTCCTGCTTTGGAGCATTTCAAACCTACTCTATTTCAGCATTAAATTGCCACCCTAACAAAATATCTATTAGCCTTTTGTTGTTGGCTTCTCCAATACCTTTCAGGATTTCATTTTTCATTAAATTTTTATCTTCAACATTTTCACTTGCTGCAACTCTCATCTACGAAAGGATTAGCAAATATGCCAAGCGTCCTGGAGAGATGGCCTAAACTTCTGGAAGTGGCAAGTCTGGTTCCTGCTTCTGGCTCCTGGCAAAACTGCTTTCAGGAAACTTTTGTTTGCAAAGAGCATTCCAGTATCTGTGGCTGATATCCATCATACTGCCCATCACCTTTCACACCTCAGTCATGGCTGAGCTTCAGGAATAGGCAACAGTAGCAAAACAGGCTCAATTTGGGAATAACAGTCTATACAAAGCCGTACTGATCTAGTCATCTGCCCTAGAACACAATCATATTTGAAATGTGGCTCAACAACATAAGCTCTTCATCTCTTCTCCATCTCTATGTGTTTCTTTTGTGGAAAGCATAAAGGTACTCCTCATGCATAGTATTTCTACACCTCATTTCTCCAAATACATAATATGAAATAGATTTTTTTTTTTTTTAGTTTGCATCACTTTATTACGTCCTAGCCATCAACATTTTATTTCTCCAAGAATTACACTTGCTTGTTCTGTGGGTTTTTTTTCTTAATCATTTGCACAACTTTTTAGCAGAGCTATATTTTATTGCTCCGAAAGCCAGCCTTCTATGCTTTTCCTTTAGAGAGCATTTTCCAGTATCCTAATATCAATCTGGAATCACCACTTCTGCTAAGGCAGAGTCAACCACTTTCACCCTCTGTCTGGGAGAAAGGTGACACTTGTTTCTGAGCAAGAACGGCCATATGACACTGGCCACAAGGTGAACATGGCCAAAGACCTATTAGACCTAAAGCCCAAAACACAACCATGATTTTTAGGACCAAAAAAGCTTTACATAGAGTCTGCCTTCAAAACTCCCATTCTCTATCCCCACGTACGCCCATAACTATGAAAAATCTGGAAAGGAAGTTTCTTACTTCAGTACCCTGCTGCTCCTGCAGTGTGAAGAAAAGGACAAAGCGTGCCAACACCAGTGAATCTCACCGTTTTCCACACGCAGTCTTTGAATTTTTCCAGTGAAGATGCAGCCCCTTCAGACATTTCAGATCTAAATCAGTTTTTAGACTCTTTCGAAGTTGCCTAGAGCTTCAGAGAACTACAAATGCAACACTGGAAGCCACTGTGAATGAACAGCTATTACCAGACCCTGTTGTAGATCCCATATGATGTTGATACATTCATCAATTGAACTCAGATATTGTCAAACTACATCAAAACCAAAAATCACACAATAGAAACTCAGGGGATAAAAAGGATGACTTACAACTGGTCACTGTGATCACACACTCAGGGAGAGGTGTTGGAAAAGAGGTGTTGGGAAAGCACAGAAGAGGAAATTCCTAAATACAACAGGGACAACAAGAATTAAGCTTCCAGCTCATCATATCAGCACTGACCTACATCCAAATAATCTCTTAAACTTCATTGTAAGTATTAGATGCAGCAGGAGAAGCACAGCATGTTGAAACAACATGTTTATAAAGGGAATATCCTCATTTGCCAACCAATACTTCATACTCATTGTCACAAATTTGCCCTGTATCCCCTCAGCCAACATAAAGCACATGCTGAAGCTATTTTAGTATTGTTCGCTTATATTAGATACAGAAGCTGCATGCACAATTCACCAATAAAATTGACATGGATTACATTCTAACTCTTCATCTGAGCATCAGTGTCATCTATTTTATATCAACCTAGAAGGTTTCAGGTTTCCTACTAACAAAATAAAAGTATATCATAGCATTGCATGTAAGTGCAAAATGTACTGATTCTGGCAAATGTTTCCAGTATGAGGGCCTCACTCAGTAATCCTGGGAACATTCATCAGTTTAAACCACTATTCTTACAGCCTTCTGGGCCTACCATCAGACAGTGCTGATGAGCTTCAGACATCAAAACAAATGCTACTCTAATTCAAACTCAACCTCTTTGCTGCCTGCAACAAAACATAAAAGGAGCCATCTCATACTTAACTGGTTGGCATAGAGAGGAGTCCTGAATTCAAGTTTGCATGCTTTCTTCAGACACTAGGTTCAAATTAGGTCCCACTTTGCTCACAGGTTTTCCACTGCAGAGATCCTAATATAACTACAGCTACACCCAGCAGCACAACATACAAGCAGTGAAAGATGCAGTTAAGTGGGTGGGTCGAGAAGCACTCAGCATGGACAAGGATGACTCAGTGGGAGATCTTTAAGATTCATGTAGCTAGATGAGTAAACGGGGACACAAGGGGAGAAGGACTGGTGTCATCTCTGGAGGGCAGATTTCATATTAAGTAAATAATATATATGACTACTGTTCAATTAGAGGTCTAAGAACACATTAGTGTTTTGTAAATATTTTATACATGAAATTCTCTGATTTCTCAGATGACGGGCTGCATTCCAATCTCAGTATCTCAATCGTGGAGTCTGAAAAGTGTAATCAAGCCAGGCTAATGACAGTAAACAAGGAAGTGAAAGGCAGAGCCTGGAACTGAGCTGCCAAGCACTCTGAACTTTCCCATGGAGAACCAACAATTTCAGTTGCTGTAGAGGTCAGCCAGATCTTAATGATTCTATAAAGTCAAGTTATAAAAAAGATTGTCATAGTTCAGTGGCAAAACCATGGCAAAAAAATTCTTTTGATTTGTTCTTATATAGAGTTTATGAGAAATTTTTTTTAAAAGCCTCTAAGGTTTTTCTCTCCCGCTCTCATTTTGCTGAATTTTTCTAACACAAAGTAGATAAGAAAGCAAGAAACTATTAAACTGTTCATTGAAAACAGTGATTAAAGATGCTGAAGGGAAATGGTGTAATCACTTTGGCTGACACTCTTGGCCAAGGAGGACAGCACGGCAAGATAGAGAGGATGCCAATCCCAAACTACCCCTCAGCTCAGTGCCATGGGCACCCTGCTGGGAAACAGAGTCTCAGGTTTAATTCCTCTACCTTACTGGAAGCCAACTGAGGAACATGAATTTCTTATCTCAATGTGGTAAAGCCAGACAGGACTCTCAGTTTTAATTTCCTTAAGCAAGCCCACTAGTGTGTGGGTTGTGAGGAAGTACAGAGTTTGCAAATCTAACCCAGAGAGAAGAGAGAAAGAGGTTTCCAAAACCTGCTCCATGTATGTTGTTCAGATATTTTTATGTATTCAGATAAAACTACTGACTGAATTTGGAAATATTTTTACAGGGACCCCAAAGCTGCCTTTGACAGTGCAACTTCTCAATCTTTAAAGAATTTTTACCCACGTCTACTCCTGTGATAAAACCACTGGTGGGTGGCTGACCAACAGCTGACTTCTGTGTAAAGCAAGGCCTGAGAGTGAAGGCAAGACAGATAAAGGCTCAGGAAAAAGGGCAAAAAAAACAAGGAAGCAACATATGCTTTGAAAACAATCTAGTTTGCAGCAGGAGATAGGAAAAAAGGAAAAATTGAGGAAGGAATAGGTCATTAAGAATGAAAAGTTGAATAAAGACAGAAAAAGGTCAGTTAAGTAATTTTTAATGGAATCTCTCCTAACACTAGTAAAAAAGCTGAATGGGAATACTGCAGTGTTTTATATGGAGAAATAGTCTAGTGATTAAATAAAACAAAACACCAAAGGCAAAGGATTTGACTCACTGTGTAGTCACGCCTGATCGAAAATGTTTAATTAAGACTCTGGGGCTAGTTCAAAGCCACCAGAGAGAGTTTTAAACAAAACCCTCCAAGTTATCCTAGAACCACTAAAAATGGTACATTGTTAGGGGCATGCTGGAGGTGCAGAGAGCTTACACTGAGTTTAGAATAAAAAAAATAAATAAATAAAAATGAAAGAAGATCCTTTTCATTTCATCTGTGTCCACATAACAAAGCATCCCCTGGAAGTCTCTGCTTGACAGAAGAACCTGAAGCAGCTCCCACAGACACAAGATCCCCTTGGTTTATATCTCCCTCAGGTACACAGTGTGTTGAAAAGGTGACCTAGAACCAGCACAGTTTCAGCACCAAGTCCACCTCCAAAGTGTCTGTCCTTCACAAAAAATAGGAAACCTTGGATTTATGTGATTACATCATCTCGCTGAGAGAACTTCGAAAACACAGGAGCAGTGATGAAATTTGGATCGCTAATGAAGAAAAAACACTTTCTGAGCTCTTTGGATCCTGCCAAGAAAGACACATCCGTTATTGCCAAATGTTTCATTCTTTGCAATTTCTAAACAGACGTGCCTCTTCACTGTACTGATCTTTAACTGGCTCCGATACAGTCCCCTCAAGACTGACTTACTGGAACAGGAAAACAGAAGGAAGAAACATAATAAAAGCAGACAGTAAATCTGCTTCTTGCTGAAACTCATCAGCTCTGATGAGAGTCGGGGTGAGGTCACACTGACAAATCACTGAAAGGTACATCTGGCTGCGACTGTGCATGGTGTCAGCAACTCCAACCTAACCACCTGTTCACACCTGCGCCTTCCCAACAGCTCAGCACACCACACTGACCTACTGACTCAAGGCATTAAACTCACTAACTACTTGGGATGCATGTGTGCACGCACACCCTCACCCCCCAAAAAAGGTTTTTTGATGAACTGCCTCATCAAACAGGCACGTGCCAGAGCTAACAAAGCAGTAAATGGTATATAGATAACTAGTGACGCAGAGTAGATGATATATAGATAACTCAAGCAGGAAACACAGAAAGAGCTCAAGTGAAAGAATAGACTTCCTCTTCACATGCGTATCTAACTGGTTTACTCTGTTCTTTACACAGTATTTCCCTACATCCTCCACTTGTGACCCCCTCATGGTCCTGCTCTGTTTGTCCTCACCTCCCAGCTGTCACGCTGTACACCTACGCTGCAGTACCTGTGTGATGAACTACACGTGAGGAAAGGCAAGAAGATGATTATATGTGATGAGTGGCTTTCCCTCCACGTCCGAGAAATGACACAAAACTTCCGTCTCCTCTCCAGCTCTGCCAATGACTTGGCATTGAAAGCTGTCTCTACAAGGACGATTTAAAGATGTAACTTACAGTCCTAACCATGACTGTAAGCATGTTTCTAAAAACATTCTCTGCATTGGCTTTTCCTCACTGCATTAGCCATAAGCATTTTAGCCCTATGCATTGATGCAGCGGCAGCTAAAAGTGACTATACTCTACCAAAGCCACCATCCTTTGAGGCTAACAAATCCTACCCAGCCACCCTTCCTGAGAAAGGGCAGCATGTCCTTACTCACAAATACCACAGCTTCAAACACAGGCAAAGCCGTTGCCTTCAAACACTCATCTTTTAAGTCCCAGCAATGTTTCTCTTTTGCCAGAGTTCTTTGTGCTGCTTGCACATTTTTTATTCTTACCAAGGTCTTTTCTTATAATGCTTACAAGCACACAAAAAGCTTCATCTTCATCTTAAATGAGTCCTTTAAGCCTCAAAGACTGGAGATTTTCAGTACAATGGTGTATTTTGCACTTGAAGCTACAGTATGCAACAAAAACCCACTTTAAAACAAGACCCCTCAGTCTGACCCTCAAGCATGAAACAAAATGGCATTTAGGCTTTGATCCTCAATTCCAACTCACAGATCAGCTTTGGAACTGGACCTAAAATGATCAAGGACCAATCTCTGAATCAATTTCAAACATGACCCAACTCCTCAGTCTTGCATTGAGATCTGCTCTGCAGAGAGTAACACTGTATATTTTGACATAAAACTAAACTCGTTCCTGAGATTTAACTTTCTACAGCTAGATCACTTGACAAACTCTCCACTGAAACTCCAGTTAAGGTTTGACTTCGCTAGAACTCCAAGCTCAAGACTATACTCTTTGATGCCATAAAATCTATCTCTTTCAGACCAACATAAATCAGGAGAATTTTTTTCAGTGCTATATGAAGATAAGCCAAGAAGTATTTGTTTTTCCCATCAGTGATATATGTTTTCTCTTCTTGCCTCTCTTCAACACAAGAGAACTGACAATCCCAGTAGCCTGCAGCTTACTTGTAGCATTGTAATAATCACTGGCAAAGCCAAACAGCATGACTTTCTATGCTACTGCTGTTCTACAGCAATGCTGTAAAGATCAAAACAAATATATTTTTTAAATCTCACTTGTCAGTCTTGCTAGAAAAGTCCTAAGAAACTCTCCTATGGCTTCTAAGCCTTTCTGGCTATCCCGTCAAGTAATTACTTACGCTTTCCAGTCCTACACACAGGCAGAAGTGTCTTCCTTAAGATATTGTCCCTGAATAACATATTTCATAAAAGGAAAAGGGAAAAGCAGTCAAGCACAAGACAGAAATTACAGCCCAGAATAACTAGTGGTAAAACACAAACACTAGCAATGTTAATCAATAACACATCATAAAAATGCGATCTTCAGCAGTAGAAAGAGGCATACTAAATTGCTCATAAGACAAGGTTAATAAATTCCTGTCATAATGGAATTGAGTGACACATAATTGAGAATTACAGGAACTTGTCCTTACTACTGGAGATAAGCTGCTCTCACTTGTACCTGTTACCTCCCAATTTAATTTGAAGTATTTGTTAGCACTGATAACCCAGTCCTAAGGTGATGACTGGCAGAGTGAAAAGCTCCCAATTGACAGGCAACACTGAAAAAGAATATTAATTTGCAAATTAATACATGGCAAAAGGATAAAAATGCAAATTAATAGTTAGCATTTTACCTCTCCATTTATCATTCCAATGCAAACCACAAAATCTGTTGCTAGGTAGGTTAACGCGTCTTGGCTGAACCCATGTATATCTCTTCTGCTCACTCCCTTGGAATGACACCCCCCTTCCTCCAGTAACACCTCTGCACAGCCAGGAGTAAGGAAGTCCCCGTGAGCATCAGCTCCCTTTCTCCATACTTGGCAAAAATACTTCTCTTGTCTTTACATCAAGCTGCACGCGATGGGTCAGCACACACCCTACGTGCATCCACAGGTTCCACTGATGTTCTTTATATAATGAAAGTATTTATTTCAATAACATTAAATTCAGTAATCTCTTTTTAATTACACTTAAATTCTGACTCAAAAAGTATCTGGTGACACATTTCTCCTCAGTACTAATGCCCACTAATGGGAGTACTTGAAAATCCAACATTTTTAAAGCATGACCTAAAAATCCAATTAGACATGTGCTTTGATCAGGTTTTGCCTGCTTCATCACCAGTTCCAGCTGGAGAGGCATACCAACATCAACCGCAAAGAATAGCCCAGCATGGAGTAGCATTCTGGTGTCATTTGCATGCCAGCCACACCAGAGGCAGCAAAGCAGACAGAGGGCAGTGGGTTCACAGCAGAAGAGGAAACAATGAAAGCCATGACCTTCAGTGTACTTGCACCATCACCAGCTCACACTGCCAGCGACTGCACACTAGGAAAGGCAGTCCTGCCCCTCTATGAACATGGGCCAGGCTACGTGCATCTGTTTAGCGGACTACAATTAGTTCTTCCTTGAATAAATATCCATGATGAAAGAGATTCCCCTAGTAGGCACTCTTCCACCTGAACAAAACAAGATCAGGTAACCTATATGATCATAATCCACCAATCTTTTATCCTCTTACACCCATCTCTTCCCAAACTGTGGGCTTAGATATCCTAACAACGCTGCAAAACCCAGGATTACAACAGATGTTGTTCTGGCCATCTGAAGGATAACTAACTTTATCGGGTCTGAACAAGTAGCTGCTCAGCAGGCAGGGTGTGCTCCTGTCTAACTGCTAGGTGGTTCCATGCTGTGGTTTGAGATGCCTTTCCTCCCTCACCCCCAAAGCATCTTTGCATTTAACTTCTGAAACTAGGAAAGTCTAAAAGTTAAGATTAACTGTAACCCATTGCAAAACACATTAAATCCTGGGAATTGTCGTAGTGGAACAACTGGCACAGCAAATTCTTCTCACTGTCTATCATTTGTCTCTGGGCTCCTCTGCAGCACAAAGCCATCTGTGATGCCTGCCACAAGAGCTTCTTCAGAAATTGCTAAGTTAGTAAATCATGAAAACAAACTAGCAACCCTATTGACAGGGCACTGTGGGCAACAACAGACCTTAGTTGCCCTGATCAGCTGCCCTAGGAACAAGTGCCTGTGCCTATTTAAGCTCAGGTCTGGCCCCCCAGTACTGACCTAAGCTATGTCATGGACAGCCCTATGTCCAGCCTTTTCTCCTGATGTACAAACTTAATGGCCAGTCTTCTTGGATGGATGTCATTCCTTCTTTACAGTTAAGCCCTGTTTTCTGGGTGGATATATTCTCAACTTGTTACCTTACCCTACTTGGGGCCAGAGCCTGTCACAGCCCTGCTTGGGTGCCCTGAAAGCTGTACCCCATCACTGAGGGTTCATCCTCAACTCCCATCTCACCCCCCTCCCCCATGCTGCTGCTGCTGCTACTCCTTGACATCTACATTCCCCCATGTTAAAAGAAAAAGAGGATTAAATAGAAGTAAAGTTGCAATAAAAATAAATCATTAAAAGTTTACAAGTAACATATTAACTTTCTAACCAGGAAGCTAAAATCTTCTGGAATCAAACAATAAAAAAGGTGGAAAATACCAGATAATTTATTAATGATTTACGCCTCTAGTTTAACCACACACCACAGTATAAGGCAATTCACCTGGTGTCTGTTTGACCTACTAAGCTCCAGGTTTCCTACAGAATGACCGCGTCTTTAAGCAATGTCAGCAGAACAGGGACATGCAACTGAAAGAGATGGTCCTGGTGAGAGAGATGCAACTCCCGGCTCCTCCTGAATGGCTACGGGCACATGCTAGGAAGGAGGTCAATTTTACTGATTTGGCCGTTTTATTGCAACCTCATATCCCAACAAAGCAGATCACCGACAAAAGCCACTGTTAGCATCACAATCTAAGAACAGTGCTGGGCCACAGCTCATCCTGGCACAGATGCTGTGAGCCCACACTGCTCATAGTGTCAGCTCAGCCTAACGCCCTACAAAGCAGGACATCTGCCCATCCTAGGAAGGAGGCCAGTTAACCAATTTATCCAGCATTAGCTCATGATGTGGTATAAGGCAATACAAGATAGAAGCAGTGAAAAACACAAGTGGGAATCTATGGACAATCCACGTGTGGCTCACCCATGCCACAGACAGGGACTTATGCATCCTTACTTCAGCAGTAATGAAAGAGTGAGTGTTCTCTCTATCCATATCTTGGAGCTTCCCTGAAGCCTGTATCTGCACACAAGCCCATTTCAAAGCAATAGAGAAGTGAAGTGGTAGGTGCGGTCAAGCAGTGGCTCACACTTGAGTCTGAATAAATCTGTCACACTGCCAGCTTTGATAGCCAGCAACTGTTTTCAGTAGTAACTTGCTATTTTGCTGTGCTGGAGCTACCCCCTACCTATGTTGAACTGGACAGGTTTAAAGCAGCTCTATTACATGTGTCAGTGTTCCTACTGCAAGTCAGGCACGACGGACTCCTGCCCTCAAGATCTAGTCTGTGGTGTGTCTGCCACAGACCTGCTTCGTCAGAGTCACAAAGGCCGAGAATTCCCTGCTGCTGCAGAAGACCAAGAGATAAAAACAAAGCAGGAACTGACCCCTCCTCCCTGTCAGCTAATTGCTGTGTTCCACTTGAATATGAACTCCAGTCTTTGCACTCGCTCTTCTGGATGGAAGTCTTTCACACTTCAATAGTCGTAGGAACTTTTACCTACTTTTACTTGTACTTTAAAATTGCTATAAAATAAAAATGAGCAAAGTGCAGGGACATTATATTTTACAGAGGCAATATTTTAATTTACAGCCCCATTCCTGGAAACATTCATGGTCAAGCTGGATGGAGCTCTGAGCAACCTGATCTAGTTAAAGATGTCCCTGCTCACTGAAGGGGCGGTTGGAATAGATGACCCTTAAAGGTCCCTTCTAACCCAAAGCATCCTATGATTCTATGATATGTTAATCAGGGGTGTGTGTAAAAATTCAGGATAGATCATTTGATTAGTTGTCAATTGATTGACACTTAAGAGCTTTGCTGACGTAGAAAGACCTTAGAAGGATTACATTTTTCTTGTGTGCGGGTTTTTTTGGTTGTTTTGGTGGTTTTTTTTCTAAATAAACTTGTATTTGCCATCAAAAACTCTAGTAGACCTGGACACAAAGTCAAAAGAAAACCAAAAGGGATGTGGTAGGTTTTTTTTATAACCTATAATGATCATCAATCCAGTAAAACTTTCACTTGCAAAAGCTGTCCAAGCACAACACTATCTAGAGTAAGACAGGCTTGCTATTCTAGAAAAAAAGATTTCTAAGTGCAGGTATGGCCTCCATCTCAATTTGTCTATACCCAAACCATAATGTGACATCTCAATAGACATCTGTATAATGCTATTGCCAGGACACTTTCACCTAGACAACCACTCTTCTGTGTTGAACACAACATAGAAGATGACCTTTCCAGACAAAGAAAAGGCTGTCTGTTGCTTTGATAGTGCAAGGGAGAAGGTAGCTGAAGAATAAAGCAGCTGAAATGCTGTCTGCACAGGGCAGGAAAGAAGCGGTAGGATTAACTCAAGTTTTCTGAGCTGCAGTATCCCTCTTCTGTTAGGCAACACTATGCTCCTAGTCAACAACTACATCTCTTGAGTGAAGGAATCACCAAAGATGTCAGATGTTTCCTACGCAGCAAACTTTGCTGTACTCTGGTTGAAAAGGTGGCTATTTTGCTGCTTTCTTCCAAGCAATATTTATACAACCTGACTTCAAGCTGGGTGCACAATATTGAAGTCTTAGAAGCCACTAACTGGAATTACTTCCCAAGAGCTAGTGAGGGCCTTTGATGATTTTCCTTCAAGTATGTCTTCAAATTCTGATCCAAAAAAGAAAGGCCATTCAACATTTGTCAGGGTATGCATATGGAAGATTTACATCTAGAAGCCTAAACATAAAGACAAAACACAGTGAAAAATCAGAAGCAAGAACTGTTTCTGTCTCTGCTCTATAGCACAACCAAACAGAGCACGTCTTTAACTTAGCAACAGGACTCAGATGCCCTGGGTCACAATTCATGATCTCAGAGAGACAACACCTCATACAAGAGAGCTCAGAAGGAGCTCTCAAAGCCCCATGCATCTGCAACTGAAAAATTTTTCTAGTAGGAACACTACAAAGAACACAAGACTGTCCAGAACAGTCATCCCCACAAGCCTAGAGCACACCTGGATGGGGCTGCAGTGGTCTCCCCTGGGCTACATACTGGAACTTTGGTTGTGCTTGACATCCAATTTGCACTAGGAGCTATTCCAGCCCTATAGGTGATAGCAGCCTTTAGATCATGCAAGCATCAGGCTCCACAAAACCATTCTACCCTCAAGTTTTATTCCTGAATATGCCACTAACCTGGTGGGAAACCATTAACTAAATCCCTGCACACACATCCTTCCTGTCCATGCCTCGGTTTCCCTATCTGTAGAGCAAAAAAGAAAGTATGAACCAGATTTAGAGGAAGATTTTAAAGCCTTCTGATTAAAGCAAAGTATTACTACTACCAAAGTAGACTTAGGCCCAAACTCCCAAAGATTTCCAGAAATATTGCTCCTAACTTGCTGCTAGTGAAAGCTTTCAACTGCAGCAGATAGCAGAAAAGCACAGACTTGCCATAAACCAATATACAACATGCATTGCTTGATATTCAGTAATGTTTTAAGGCTCCCACAATGCTGGAGAAATACACCAGGCATAAACCATTCTGGCAAGGTAAGAGCAGTTGAGTACAGACTGTGGACAAGAGATCCCCTCACAGCTAGAAAGGGAGCATGAAATAAATCTCTCTTGGTCACATCAGAGCCCAATGAATGCAGAAATATGCAAAGGCTCTAAAGAGTACAAACAAAACTGAAATGAAGGGGGAAAAAAGTCTATGTAGAGATCGGCAATGGGAAACAACCCAAGTTAGTCTGGACATGCAAGAATTATGGTCTGTTTCCCTTGGTGCCCAACCACACTGGAGGGAATGAGATGACTTTCTAGTTGCACAAAGAGTTCTCACAGTAAGACGTTACCATGCTGGTTACAGCATTCTTGAGATAGATGAGGCTGTAAGTCACTAACATTATACTGATGGATAGGCTTTGTGCATTACTAATTATCTGGACACAATAGCCCCATGTATATTTTTGTTTTGCAAACTGTCCTGGCATCCTCTGCAAAAATTCTCCTTTCTCCGCTCGGGAAGATTTCAAGAAAAGTGTTCAGGAAACAGGCAACAGAATGGAGTAAGACTCACCAGAAACACTGATGTGTTCTGGGGGAAAAAAAAAATAAAATAAAACAAACCAACAAACAAGCGAACCAATAAGCCGGATCAAGATAGCCAAATATGAAGGTGATATTAATTAAATCATCTCTCTCTTATATTATCTACTTCAGCTCACTTAGCATCTCAAAAGAATTTTATCTCACAGTAGTTAACAGCTCCAGAAGCCCAAACTTTTTCTCAGTTTTTTTTCCCTTTAATGCAATTACACTTCTGCTGTCACATCAGAAATATTTATAGCTTTTTCTGCGTAGGACAGAGAAGCTCTATAGGAGGACCCAAAGACTTCGATCATATTGATGGCCTGCATGCTAATCATTAACATACAGCTTAGCTGTCAATGTCATTTCCACTGCAGCTCATGGTAACAGCCAGTGGAGGAAGAGGAAAGAAACCTGCCAAGAAGAGATCGGCTAAGAAAACTGTCAATGTAGTGTCTGTAGCCACTGACCCTGGCGAGGGGACTTCTCGTATGTCACAGCAAGGATCAGACAGTGAATATTCTGATCAAGATCAGGAGTAGAGGGTCTCTGCCTCCGGCCAGGAGGAGGAAAGGGATGACCGGGTATATTGGACTGTGTGGATTCGATGGCCTGGCACATCAAAGCCACAGAAGTACAAGGCTTTGGTGGATACTGGTGCGCAGCGTGCCCGGGCACCATCGGGCTTTAAAGGAACAGGACCCATTTGGATTTCAGTACCTCAAGCATGTATCTCTACAGGGGAAAAGCATTTACTTGAATGCAGAAGTATTCTGTGAAGGACAAGTGAGGAAGGAGAAAAGTGAAGTGGTTATTCTATTGTATATTGCTCTGTAGGAAGACAAAGAGGGACAAATTCTGCTTTTCATGACAGTAGCTTTGATCCAGAATTGATACAACCAAGTCAATGGAGCTGACCCAGATTTACAGGGGAGAGGCAACCCAGAGCTCCATGAAGTCTGAAATCCTGTATTTCTACTACCAAGGGGAACATGTGCCCTTTATGCACGTCAAAAAAAACCAAACAACTCTGCTCTGGCACAGTAGACCTGACCTAGCGCTCACTAAAATCAACTGAAAAGCAACTCTTGAATCTTCCAATCATGCAGACATCATGCAACCAATCCAACCAGCAAATTCAAACCACTTAATCTACTCCTTTCAGAATTAAGTTGTAAAATCTTAAACCCCAACACAAAACCCCATACCCAACAGCCTAGCAGGTAACCATACTCATCCTATTTGAGCTTCCCTAAACTTGCCACAAAGGACCACCAAGTCTAGTTCAGGAAGAGAAGGAAGGCAGAGAGGCAGAGATCAGACAGCATGGTCCGCAGGATCACCAGTGCAAGGTTTGCACAAAACATCCAGCTGACTGATGGTGCAACAGTTACTAAACCAAGAGAGTGAGACATAGCAGTGCTTGGAAGGTGGAGTGCATGTGTCCACAGCCATCCTGATTCTCTGATGTGTTCGTCCCACTTGATTAGTGGTTACATATACTTCATAATTACGTGCACAAATACATACACTTCACTCCAAAGATAAAGAGCTTATGCCCATCTGCAATCTCAAATGTATTTTTGAAGTTAATCAAGACCAAAATATATCATCAAGACAGGCTTTATCAGGTTTATATTTATGACCCCAACTGACACATTTTACTAATCACCAAGTGTTTAAAAAATGTTAATTCCCTCCCCCTCACTTACTATAAATTCTCCACTCACACTTTCAACATGGGTTGTAAAATACAGATTACGAGAAGGACATATTCAGCTCCTGGTACCCACCAGTGTGGGTGCAGAATGCGCTATTTCATGTCAGGTCACTTCAGATAATGCAGACATTTTTGTACTGCCTGCATATCAATCAACTTTAAAGCACAATAATGCAAGCAGTCCTTAAAAGGATTTTAACTACATAAACCTCTTTGTTTTAAGGCAAGGTATTACAGTAGAGATCATCCGCAGGATCCAATTATATCCACCTTATTAATTATACGTCTACCTTCCCTAATCCAAAAATCTCTACAAGTTATCCATTTTAAACTTTTTGACTCCCTTATATAATCATTTATCAGCCAAAAAAAAAAAAGCATGAAAATTAATAGATAAAGTGTCATTTGTTACGTTAACTCAGAGGGTATTACTCTCTGAGGGTCCTGAAACCCCACTTTCTACCATTTACAAAATGACTCTTGAATTGTCAGAATGTCTTAAAAACGAATAGAAAGTGCTGGCTTCTAAAATAAGAACACCTTTGGGGGGAGGGGGGGGTAGTTGGTAAAAAAACATGGTTCTCTGTTTTTTAGCGTACAATGTGTTTGAAAAGTGAATTGAAACCCAACAAAGCTTTCGATTCCTTATGGATTATTACATATGGACTCTGCATCTAAAAACCATCATCTCCCATCACTCAGCCAATCCACATAAAAAGACACAGTTCTTTTGTTACTAAGATTACCAAGGATGACATCTTTTAGCCTTAGACAATGCTCAAAACAGCAGTTCCTCTGAAGAACAAGCACTGCTGAAAAGGACCCTATCCTCCTCTCTTTCACCTCCTAGAGAAGAGAGGGAAGCAGAACCAGATCCTGCAAAACCACACAGAGATCACTTCACTCACATCCTTGAAATTAAGGCTACCTCTCATTGCAAAATGAAAAGCAGACAACATTTGCAGGATATGAGCATTTAACAACTCTTTTTCCTATGGCACAGGCCCCCTACCTTCATTACATTTGTCAGATGGAGTTAGCATCTCCCAAAACCCCTGGAATCACAGAGCCGTGAGAAATTCTGCTCGATTGCATTGCTTGTATTTTCCATTTCCCCCAGCACCTTCTTTTAAGATTTTTCATAGGAGTGTGAAGCCATTGCAGCAGTGATTGATAGTAACGGATGCAAAGTCATCCTTCAGTGTCTATAGCCTGGGACAAACAAGATGAGGGCTATCTTGAAGAGGCACTCTTACTTGTTTAAGCTGATATATCCCCATAAAAATTCCTGTTCTACTGTAGCCTAGAAGGAATTCATAAAATCATTACTTCTCTCAAGCTAGATGTTTCCAAACATGTAGAAGTTCAGAAGAAATAAGAGAAGTGAGAAACCACGCTGACCATACAGCTCAATTAGTAAAATAGCAAAGGCACCTACAATGGAGCCCTTGGCACTTCTGGGATTTCTTTTAACAACAAAGAACTTCATATTCCTTACAGCAGCCTTGTTAGGAGAAAAGGGTTTGCACTTCAGAAATCAATGTGTTTGAATTACCTGGGCTTCAACTACAAATTTTGTACGGAGAGATAAGATGGGTGGGTACGTGTGCACATCCACACGCATTTGTGTGCGCAGCCATCTTTTTAGAATTCAGCATTTTATAAGTGCTCACACTCAGCTTTTTTAGTTCAGCGATTCAAATTTGCAAGGAAGGAAAAAAAAAAAAATTAAAGTTTCCAAATCTAGCCTCAATGTCAGCCAGTACACTCTAATGACGTTTTATTCCAAATTTTCCAGAGGCAGCCATCTAATTTTATTTCTTTTAAATAACAACCCCTTCCAAGACTTACAAGCCAGATGTTTATGCCTCATTTAGGACCTTGTTTCTAATGTGTGAAATTAATAACACCAAAAGCAAAGCTGCCATTTACTTTTATTGCCAACATCGGGCAAGGTGTAAAAAGCAACCAAAAAGAACATATTAGCTTAAAATAAAAACAAACTGGATATTTAAACGTGAAGTGCACAAGGTAGTGAAATTTAGTACAGGGAAGCCTCCCCGGCTCGCGTGGACACAAAGTTTGCTTGCTGCAAATTAACAAATGCTTGTGCTGTGCCTATTTTAGACCATGCTGTTAGTCAAAGTCCTGTTCAGATATCACAGAAAGGAGAGTCCCATCATCCGCTCTGGCTCTTTGAGATTTGTCAGCAGAGAGCTTTTCAGCCCTCCAAGTTCATAGAGCTGAACAAGGTAGAACAAGCCATCTCCCACAGACGCATCCGCAATTCCCATGTCCTGCGCAAGGGGCTCCTCACCAGCCCCCAGGGATCAAAGGAGGCATCACAGAAAGGGCAGAGCAGAGGTTGCACATTGCCACAGGATGGTCACTACCCTCCATGCACTTATTTCTTATACATAAACACCCATTATTTGTACACTGGTTGCTTTTTATTAGGTACTTCCTAGTGATGCTACAGCTGGCGTGACAGACCAAGAGGACAGTGAGAATGGAGCTGAAATTTAACGCAGGCCATTTATATGAAAACCTACAGCTTCAGCTTGACAGCAGGGAATAGACCTACTCCAATTTTACCAACAACTAACTCCTTAAGGAGCATGTGGAGAGGGCAAGCCAACAAACCACATTCATCGACCCGGCATTAGATGAAAAGCAGGGGATAACAACAGTATGCAAAGGAAGTGACACAGAGTCCAAGCGTATATGCGGTAGAATTTTGATTTATTCACAAAACCATAGTTTCAGATGCCAAACAATTACATGAAAGGGGAACACACTGCATCCTCTGCTGATTACATTCACAAAATTAGAATCCAAGAAAATCTCTCTATCTGGAGGCATGAGCCAGAGATAATTAGGAAACGGATTCTCTCATTGGTTTGCTGCAGTCTCTGGTGGTCTCATCTTCTAGAGCATGAGGCTTGTGACAGAAACACCACTTCGTCACGTGCAAGCAGTCTGCCCACAACAAAAGGACGCTATCTATAACCTGGATACTGAAATACAAATAATGAGGAATTAACTGAACTCTACAGTTTGAATTCAAACTGTAAGGACAAATATCTACCTCGTCCACAAAGACCTTACATGAATGGGCTCCACAGGGAACAGGAACATCCAACAAAACACAAATGCGTTTTGAAACGTTATCCTTGTAATACAGTAGGTGGCTGCTGAATCTAAATGACCCACCACAGACATCTTTTCATCCTTACCCTGGACACATCAAGTCTATATGAGTAGAAAACTTAACTTTATTTCCTTAACGTGAAGGGGAAAACTTCTGCTCTTTTCATTGATTTGAACTGGGCCCTTCACCCATGCATCCATACTTGATTTTATATATGTTGACACTTAAAACAAGTCTCACACAAAACTCAGATGTGTTCCTATTGTTCAAGGCAAAATCTACAAGAAAAAAAGAATCTGATTTAAACCCTTGTGTCCCTCAACCCTGTCCTTAACTCCCTAAGGATCACCTTAGAGTTGATATATAATACATATGCATCAGCCCAAAAGGCTTGATCGAAGGAAAAAAAAAAAAAAAAAGAAAAAAAGCTGTGCTGGAATGACATTCACACAAGGACAACTGCAGCAGCTTTGTCAGGCAGGATTTGATACAATACATCTGCCATCAGAGTCAAACAAAATACAGTCGTGCTGGTTTTGAGAAAAGTAACATGGATCTAATTTCTTCCAATTCTCTGAACCACTTTTAGAGTTAGCTACATGGAACAGTACAAGATAAACTACCTGTCACTTCTGAAAAGCAATGGAAATAATTTAAGAATTCAGAAATATGCTCACCCTGTAGAGATAAAATTGACATACTAGTTGCACCCAATCAACTGTGTATTTGTTCATAAAAAGCACTGGGCATTTTTGCTCTACATGTTTGGGTTTTTTTTCTAAAGAAAAAATAGTTTCCATTCACATTATCTCCAACAAAAGTTAGGACTTTAACCAAGTCATGACACTTTTACATCTATGAATACAGAGTGTCCATGCTATAAAAGTCAGCATACAATTTCCCAATATTGATTCACAGTAACAAAAAAATATAAAAGCTTATAAAAACCTACAGTGTAGAAATTATAATTGTAGAGTAATAAATATTCTGATAATTCAAAGATTAATAAGACATTATTGTTGACAGCGCCAAGTTAATTTTTGTTTGAACATACTCAGAAACAGATTTTTATTTCTTAAGGTCAGCAAGCAGTTGCTGCAAAAAGCTACGCTCGTACCTACTGCAACAGAAAAAGCTGCTCTTCTAATAAGTTTAATATTCACTAACCAGGAAGATTTTCAGAGCAGTTTAACTCCTGACTTAAACCAGTTCCAGACTATCAGTACTTTTGAGAAGAGGGACCAGAGTAAATTTGCCCATGCTGATGATGTAGCCCCATGGAAATCAGTAAAAAGCTTATAGGGACACTAAAAAAAAAAAATACAGCATGGCCCCCTCACAGGCACACGGCAGGGCTCCTGTCTGAGACTGGGGGATGGATTTCATTGCATGCAATTAAATGAGGGCCAGATTCTTGTGGCTGTCAAATGAACTCCATTTCTCTGTATCCCAAAGAGAATAATTTAGAACCAGTATACAGGGTCCATCAAAGGAATGCCACACACCCACTGCTTTGCAGATCTCATTCCCCTTTATAAAAGCAGAGGAGAACGCAAAGATCAATTGGACGATGGGAGACTGCTGCATTGATTTTCAAACAGAATCTTCCATCAAAACCAACGATGAGGAAAAAAAAAACTCACGTGACCATAGTTATTCTGACATTTGAGCAAAGGTAGACATCAGCCTTCTGTAAGGAACAAGCAGTTACCAGTCATACAGTGCTACATGTATAACTGAGATGATCATGGACTGGAAGCAAGTCTAAGGATCTAATCTTTGTTAGCACCCACAGGGGAACAGAGGAAGACTAAAACATGAGCTGAAAATGGAGCAAAAACATTCTGGTCTGCAGTGGGGGGAACTGAAAAAAAAACAAACAAACAAAAACAAACCAGGTTTAGAATACATTAGATTCTTAAATTTGTCTCAGGTAAGATGAAGACAGTATTAATTATTCTACCTCTTTGCGGATTTTTCCATCTTGAAGGATCACAGCACATCACCAGTCTGACCCCTGTCTAGCAGAGCAGCTCCTGCCTGCACTTAATGACACATAGTCCCTCAGCTCTCTGCAGCTGGGATGCCTACAGAAGAAAGCAAACGCATCTACAAAAGTGTAGGCAGGCTAAGGACTACTGAATAAACTGATTTCACAGGAAAGGCAGCAGATAAAACTATGATGGGCTGTCATATAAAACCCCAAGACTGATCCATTGTACACAGACGTAAGATCCAGGAGCATGGAGAAATAAACAGCTTACACTCAGCTATCCAGATAGCACATGGCAGGAGAGTGAAGGGGGAAAATATTCCAAGCAAAGGGTCAGGGAAAATAAATTACATATTGCTATATATCCAGCTATAGCAAACACTACAGAAAAAGGATAGACAGGCAACAGGAAAACACTGACATCCCCACTGTTGTTTCCTCCCTCAGGAATAAACGGCCCCCCAAACCCACAGATAAACCACAAAAGCCAGAATCAGCTCTGAAGTTTTCTTAACAGTGCTCCTGAGCACTGGAGAGCAGCACCATTCATCCTCCTCCACCCACAACTGGTCGGGGAACCTAATTTGGGAATGTGGGTTTGCCAGCACATAGGCAACCTCTGCCAGAATTCCGACAATTCAAAGGTGCATTAACCAGACAGGACGCTTACCGTCGGCTTCACAGTAAAAAAAGAGGTATGGAGCCAAAAAGGTTTAAAAAGCACCTGATCTCCTTCCAATATGTTGGCACCTGAGATAGAGCGCAAAGGACACATCACCACATTCTTTTGCAAAGATAAGGCTAAGTTCACCTTCCTCGCTTCAGGCTTTAGATGGTTTTGCTGTTAGGGGGCTTTGTTTGAAGAATGACTTCTGTTAATTATGTCGTTTTCCTATTTATTTATCCCAAGGAAACAAAAACTGCCAGCAGAAATTTGGTTTTCTAATGTTTATACCAAGAGTTTCACATTGAGATCCCCTAAAATGGAAAATATCCATCTAACAGATGGAGAGTTGTCTTGTCCCCAAGGGGAATTGGAATCATTATTTAATGGCCTTACAGCATCTTTCCCCTTCTGTGTCACACCTAATATTATTCACAAAGTTCTGCAGGCAGAGAATAAGTCTACTGAACTTCACCAACAGAACTTAGTGGGGGGGTGAAGAAATAGCCAGATTTTGAATAAGGAGTTGACATTTCTTGCAAAGAACCTTATTTTCCATCCAAAGGGTTTGGGTGGGAATTTTTCAGCTAATTACGATGGCAAAGCATCTATCTCAGAGCACTGCACGCTACCAAGAACACTGACAGGCAGCAAGCCAGGGCATGAGACAGCTCCCTTCGCTAGCAGTCCTAAAATATGTACTCCAGCAGAGATCAGCTACAATTTAGAACACCCTCCACAAGAAAGTGGGCATCAGATAAGATTCTGAAAACTTTTAATACCTCCAGTCCCATCCCACCTGACACGCACTCTGCCCAGGGACCAGCTCCAGTGAATTCAGACATACATCAAGAAGGGCTACTGACATATCATAAAATAAGGATATAATGCCTCAAAATGATCTGCTGCCTGATGTATATCACATTGGCAAGTCTACTACCTCCTTCTCCCTTGCCCCTTCAAGAACTCTATATTAATCTACCACCCGTATCACCATGATGGTAACACGCACAAACACATGATAGACACCTGGTGAAAACAGTCTTAAAACTGTACATAAACCAAATGGCCAAGTTCTATATGGGCCTAGACTAGAGTTTGATAGGTTTCTAGCAGTTTCCACTATGGAAACAGCCCACCAAAAAAAAAAAAAAAAGCAGAGTCTGTTGTACTTTTCTGATAATAAAAAAAGACGGGCAAGTTGTGATCATATCTATTTCCAGACCCACTCCACTTGGCGCTAACAATCTAAATATGTGTCAAGTGGGAAACAGGTCCAGATTATCCTCCCAGTGATTCCACAGCATCGCACTCCCTCCTCAGAGTTCATGGGAAAACCTTTAAATTGTACTAAACTCTCAACCTATTTATGGTTTCACAATAGCATGAATATAAACCCATGATCTCCAGCAGTTAGCTATAGAGGACACTAAAAATTCTTCAAAGGCCATTTTTGTACATTCAGAAATTCAGAGAAGAATGTTTAATTTCATCTCTCACCTACTGCACACCAAGTTTGTGTTCAGCAGCATAATTCCTCTGAAGTAAGAGGAAATAATAACTCTTGGCCGAGTCTTCTGAGTATGTGCGCAACCTATGTTACCCGTGGAATGCAATCAATGAAATTACCGTACTTTTATTAAATTGGTGAAGCTGTGTTACAACCAACAATTCTGCATGGTGCCTTGACGCCCTAAACTAAAGCCTTCCCCGGCTCTGGGCTGAGCACTCCTTGTGAAACCAGTAAGCACGGAGCAGACACAGCAGGAAGGAAAAAATATGCTGATCTTCTCAAGGAGTTGGCAGGTATTAGCACAGATGGGCACCATGCAAGAACACATTCATCAACCAAATGATACCAACTCTGGAGAAGCAGGCAGCTGATAGAGAAATGCCAAACAAGACTTGGCTTCGGCACAGCACAGCAGATCTACCAATTCCTAATCCTATCAGCGCACTAAGACTCCATCATTTGACTCCAAAAACTTTAAGGAAAAAAAAAAATCACTTTTAATCAACTTTTTTTAATCATCTGTGGTTTAGTAGCCACAAGCAGGGAAGGAAAGAGTCACCCTGAGCATGCTCTTTTGACCAAACTGCAGTTCCCTTATTTGTTATAGCTATGCCCGTCGCCACGGACAGCACTTGAGAGCTGGCAGGAGATTTACAAGTACGGCTGAGAGGACTTGTCTGCCCAGAAGTGTGGCCACTCTGCTAGCTAAAGCTGTTGGTCTGCTACGAGGTAGCACTCCCTTTTACAGCCTCACTCCTATGCTCAGCTGTCAGATATTTCCCAAAAGACACGGCAAGTATAATTTCCACCTCACTTCCCAGGCAGGAAAGGGAAAAAGTGAGACAGAGCGACAGATCAAAACTAATTTATTTTTTTTTTTGCCATGCTGGATAAATTTCACAGCCCAGCTGCACAAAGCAGCCTCACTGCAACCACGATGGATCTGTGCGTGCTGCAGACGCTGCATGAAGTTTCCGTGGCCCGATCCCACCTTTGGGTGAATCGAGAGCCGACCTAGGAGTAACTTCCATGGGAGCCAGTACCCGCTCCCCCAGCACACCGCTATCCATTAAAGGTCTACCGCGCCTGGAAACTGGAACATGAAAGTCGCATTAGGCAGCCAAGTGTCGGGATCAGAGACGATTACGTCCCTGCACGCCACGCTGCAGTTCGGGTCCGTGCGGACACCCGTGCCCAGCCAGGAACTCCTCGGCCGCCCGAACAGCCTGGGGTGCAGCAGCACCGGGCAGACGTGCCCCCGGCTCCCCCAAGCCGCGGGCACGAACGGGACGGGCAGCTGCCCGCGCCGCTCCGGCCAAGTTGGGCGAGTCGGCGCGGAGTTGTCGGCTGGCGGGGGC
>VWZK01013831.1:370135-392431 GCA_013396935.1 Baryphthengus martii
GAGGGCCAACGGGCGTCGCCGGCCCTGAAGGTGGGCGGCGGCTGCGGGGGGTCATCAGGCCCCTCCCGGCCCCGGCTCTTCCCGCCGCCGGCGTTGCGAACCCTCCGCCTTGAACTCAGCCGCCTTTGGGTCTTTGACTCTCGCCGTCCTCAGGGCCTTTGGGTCAGCCGGCGGGGAGCGGGGCGGCCGCCACATGTTAGGCGTTCCTCCCCGCCCCGTCCGTGGAGAGAAATTCTCTTCTCCCACTTTTTCGGGTGTTCTTTTTGTGTGTGTGGTGCCTGTCACTTTCTTAATTCTAAATGCCTTCTTCCAGGTCTTCCCTCGCTTCAGTATTATGTAAGACGTTATTTTATAGCCGGTCCTTGACGTCTTTTTCTTGGTCGGTGTTGCGCTGTCCCGACCGGCAGCTGTTGATATTTATAATCTGTGTAAACACTGACTTCCAGTAGCACTGAATCATCCCTAATGAAAACACTGCCACCTGGCATGCCAGAAATGAAAGGAGGTTTTTTTTGGTTTTTAAGCGCGAGACCTCTAAGTTTTCTGAATTACCTGATTGCGCCTTTGCCTGCGGATGACAAATGGTTCATCCCCCACGGTTCCACCACACCGAAGTCTACCTCTCGGTAGCCGGAGAGAAACAACAGGCAATGAGATACGAGACCGTACGTGGGAGGAATGCAGAGGAGCTTAGTGCAACAGAACAAAAGGCATCTGCCTTGTCCACGTGTGCGTCGGGGTTTGGGACCTCTGGGGCTTCTGGTGAGCTTAGGCTGCCAGAGCAATTGAGGGTCGACTAAGTCCTAGACTAGGTTTCTAACACTAACCACACAGCAGAGTTCCCAAACTGGGACTATCCACTTGCTCAGACCTAGATGCGTGCTGAAAAGTACATTGCTGAATGAAATCAGCTTTGTAGCAATATACCATTTATCCCTGCGCTGTGTTAACTGTGTTTGTTCCTCTGATGCACCCAAATACTGCTTTGCTATTGCTTTGCTTTTTGCTAAAGTGAAAATCATTTTGCTGATGTTAATACCATCTTCATGTGTAAGAGGATTTTTTTCCGCTTAGATTCCTGTCCTTCCAATATGATTGAGGGGAGAGGTCTTTAAAATGAAAATAGCCCTAAACAGATCCAGCCCAAAGCTGGATACCAAGTGGAGTAAAACAAATTTTAAGATTAAGTACCCTTCCTCACCCCCTCCCCCCCAAAAAAAACAACACAACAAACAAAACCTACTCAGCCAACAAAAGCAAAAGGTATGAGTATTCTTCCTGGATAATTGTGACAGAAACATGTAAACTCATCAGGGTTTTTCATTTAGACTTTCTAAAAGCCAATTAAAAGGATTTTACCTCAAGGATAAACCAATAATGAGGTAGGCAGTTGTAACAGTATATTATTTAGGCTTGGCCTAGAGTCCCTTTTATTAGAAATAATTTCCATTGTTCATTAAGGTTTTTACACAGTATTTTGCTTACTTTCTGTAGATTTTTTCCAGGCTTTTTTTTTTTTTTTTTTTTATTAGCAGTTTTGATAGGCAGTGACAATTTTCTAGTCTTCCTAATATAAAGGAAACTTTAAATTGACTATTCTCTTTTAAATCCAAACCTCAAATGTAACACAAAAGCGTTCTGTGAAAAACACTAGATAAAGAGAAGTACTAATATGTAACCCACCAACGCAGTGAGTCTTTATATCAGCCAAGAAAAGTCAACCAGGAGCACAGCCTGGCATTTCAGCATCCGCCCGTCAATACGTATGCTGCAGCACAATAGCAACTGTAGTATCTGAACAGGAAGAACTGGACGGAATCCAGGAACGTGGATAAGACATTGAGGGATGAGGGCAAAAGCCTAGAACTCAATACTGAGTCAAGTAATATGAGAAGCTCTTTACGCTGCTAGAGAACTGGTGGTCACTTGCTCCGTGTGGCTCAACAATAGTCACTCTTCTGAGCATCATCCTCCGATGGAGCGTTTTAAAGCAGCAGGAAGAAAATTGCCAGCTGTGTTGCCTTTTACTATTAAAAGAACATTACAAAGCAATACCTTCATTACGGATGTTGGTCGTTACAAACTTAACATCCACCCACACATTTGCAGCGTCTCTGAAAAATTTCAAACTACAGCAACCTTTCTAAGGTCTGGGGAGTGAGTCAGGACAATGAAAGGCAGCAGCCTATTTTTTTAGAGATTGAGACAGCTGCCCGTGCTTTGGTTCTGCTACAGAAAAGAGCGTAAGTGAGGGAACACAAGGAAACGCAGTTGTCTTTCCAGACGAGTGCCAAGTTACAGAATAGGTACAGGAACAGCTCAGGCACTTCTTCTAAAGCATACCTCTGAGTGGAAACTTCAGCAGCTGCAGAGCAGTAGGGAGTCTGGATAGCAGTGGAGGTGTGATCACCTACCATTCTCATGATACTAACCAGCATTCAGTATCTGAACAAAAATAGTCTCCTCATCCAAGAGGCTTCTGGAAAGAAAGATTTAAGAGATTAAGAACCAGATGCCAGTGACATCAAAAGAACTCCAGACAGTGTTTTTTAGATTATTTTGTATAACAAAAAAAGCTTTACAAAAAAAACCCCACAAAAACCAAAACCCAACAATCAAACAAAACCACCCTCATCAGTATTTATTGACAAATCTGAAATCTCTACAAATAACAAAACCACACTTGAAAAACAGCACAGACAGAAATACAATCTGTAGTAAACTCAGAGGACAATTTATCAAAAAAATGGCAGGCAGGCTAATACTGAAGAGCATGTTGAAACGTGAAACAGAAAACCATTAGAAAACAGAGGTATCTGCGAGATATAGACAGGTGTCTGTGCAACTTTTGATCTGTAAGGAAAGAATCTCATAAAAAGTTACTTTGTTTTATATTGATTAGCTTCATCCTCTTAAAAGCAGAAGGTGAAATTTTTAGAGAATGTCTGGGGGGAGCAGCTAGTATTATTAAAGGAATATGCACAAGCTTTTAGGCACGTAAGCTGCTTTCAGATCTGAAACAGAAACAAGCAAGTTTCAGAGTCTCTGTCTATCCTTAGACCTTTATGACTCCAGTCACGTCACAACTCATACCACCATAGAGTGAAGCAGTCTAGTTAGGTGGATCAGAAAATCTTCCAGATATGTCTTCTGGTTATATTCTGTGGGGATGGTGTTTAACTTCCTCTGTCTAAACCAGCCATTCCGTAAGACCAGGTCTTGTTTTTTGTTCCCCAAGGGAAAATCACATTGCTGCAATGATTCCAGCTAGCCAGCAGACCAGCTGCCCTGGTGCTGTCTGAAAATGGGAATTCAAACAGAAAAAGACTGATGCTAATGGTCAAGCACCTCCCTACTTCATACCTTGTAGGGTCTTCTAGTGCAACCTAGGATTGCCTGTCAGTCAAAATGTGTTCAGCAATATTATTCTTTTAGTATATGGTAATGGTCTTTTAACATACTGATTCTCAGTTCAAATAAAAAGGGCACTGAGAACCTCCCTGCCTCCGCTGGTTTCTGTGGAAGCAGGACGAAGCTCATTTACCTATACAGATTTCTCAGTCAGCAGTTCACTGTATGCATGAACAAAAGGCCACCCACCCCCAGGAAGCTACCACCATAGAAAACTGAAAGACAATCCCTTCTGGAGATAAACAGCCGTCAAGGCCCTTTCCCCCTCCCTCCAAATGAGAAAAACCCCACACCTAACATGTTCCCAGAACTGAAGAATCTGCTGTGTTTCTGAAAGACCTTGTCCTGCATCTTGCATTTTTTACAGTGATGTCTTAGGTAATGCCTTATTGCCTTTATACACTGCGCAACCTGAAGTACTGAATTAGATGGAAAAGCCCATGTTCTTGTGGTATCTAACTCCTGGTTCCAGGTAGATCTTAAATTGTCGGATTTAAGATCCAAGTAGATCTTAAACGGTCAGATTTTAAAATTCTTTGCACTAGCTGTCATTCTGCTACCCAGCTGGCTTCCTCTTATATTTCAGAGAGGATTTCATCTGTCTTCATTGTGGATGGATCAAGTTTATGGCTTCTTGGACGTCATGCACCCAGGCTGATAAGAGGCAGCGTTTCTAAGAATGCAATGTGTGTTATCTGAATGGTTATGTCTGAAGGGCATTGTTGTCTCCACTTCTCCTGTACTAATAGACTACAGGTTAGTTTTGTGCTTTATTTGTCCATTAAGGAAATACAGCTTCCTCCTTTCCTCACAAAACTCACTAACAGTTTTGTCCGGTAATGGGAGCAGATTCTTCCCTGCTCTGAGGACAGCTTGAGAAGCCAGGAAGCAGGACAGTGTTTCCAGGGCTAAATATGGAGCCACTCTTCATCTTCAGAATGTGTGTGATACCTTTATTATTATCTCTTAGTAATCTTTATTGTTAACTATTTGTTATTATTATCCTCAATAGAAAAACATCCCAACAAGCTCTAGGAAGCTCCCCTGTAGCACAGACCCTTGCAAGAAACATTTTTGCCAACGTGGTACATACCTGGTCTGGAAGCACACTAAATTGTGCTGCTAATGACAGTTTGCTGACAATACTAGATGAATATGCTTGTGCCTCTTTAAACCAAGGACAATGCCATAGATTTAGATGACTTCACATTGCTGACAAAAGTTTCTGTTGTAGAATTGGTTTGATTTAAAGGTGGCAGAATACAGGATCATGGTTACATTAAGCAAGGTACATGAAAGGACAAGCATGCAGTTGGCTTAACTAAATTCATAAGCAGAAGCAATCAGGAGAAGCAATATGATGTATTTCAAGATTAAAATAGGACCTACAATCAAAACCTGTGGCTGATTCCAGACCACTGTGACACGAATTGCAACGCTCTTAGTTAAAAGGCTTTGGGGAGATAGGCACGGAGCCAATTTTTCCAGCTTTGTTTCGAAGGGTTGCAATTTCTAGAGGTAATGGATTCTTACACCTCTGCCCACTCTGATCAAGGGCTATACTGGATCAAACCCAATAGTCTGGCACTATCCAGGACAATTGTCACCAGCTTCAGAGGAAACAACAGTAAGCCTTGCAACAGGTAGCAGTTGTCAATCTGCCAAAAGACTGATATTTGCTTGTAACATTTATTAGCTGGAGCTTGGCTTTTGTCCTGTGATGCAAATGGCTGCACTTGGGGAACACCCCCCTGAAAATCAAATTCAAGAAAAATTCCAACGCATCCCGTCACCACAGCTACAACCAGAACAGCCAGCACAAATTCCTGGGCAAAGCAGACACTAAAATATTTGCCAAGTTCCACTGAAGTTCAGCTTTTTTTTTTTTTCCACCCTATGTGCACTTCCTTTGCAGTTTCCCTCATTGCTAGTTAAGGACAATTTTTCTGAAGTGAAATTGATTGGAGAAAAACTTAGCAAACTTAAGGGCCAGGGCAGCTGCGAGGCAAGGTGTTCTGCCCGTGCAAATTCCCCTTGTATTGAGTTAGTTGCCTTTGTTAAAAGGACTTTTAAATGTCCAAGTATTTTCCCTAGCAGTGGCAGTGCACCCTTAATTCACATCTCTTTTTTGACTGACCTTAGGGCATCATCTAAAGTGTGACTCAGAGCCCACAGCGTCTGAAATAAGGAGGAATTACTGGCTTTTCATAGGGTTGCTCATACTAATTCTATTCTCAGACACGGGGGATTACTTATGCTCTTCAGAACATACTGCTGGCATCCTGCTATGCTGCTCATGTGACACAAGGGGCTCGGAATAAAGCCCAGTAGCCAGGAAGGCAGGATGCGGTAGCTGTTGGCTAGCAGAAGACGCACACCACCAGATCGGTAACAACTGCGTATACTTTACAAAACATAAGCCTGCTTGCTCCATTCACCCTGCAGCACTTTCTCAGCTAAAATCCAAGCAAGCTACTTTCAGGAACAAATTGATTTGTCTTCAAGAGTTGGAGCAGCTTATATATTACTCTTGGGGGCGAAATCCAGATGAGTAGGAACGAACAAACATACTTAAAGGAAAAAAAAAGAAAACCTCTTCCTTCTATGATTCCTTTCACTTTTACAAAGTATTATTGGGGGTGGAGGAGGGAAGAACAAGGCAAATATCTACCTCACCCAAAAAAAAAAAAAAAAAAAGGACACTGGAAGAGCGGTTACTTAGATTGTCATCATCCTACATTTTGAATTAAAGACAGCATCATCTCCTGTGTTTAGGAAATTTAAAAGTGTCTTAACATGATTATTTAGCTTTTCTGAAACACTCTCTGAATATGTAAATAAATTGATGGTGTTTTCTGTGAAGTGTTTCTTTCAAAACCATTATTATTGTCACTTCTGGAGTAGATCCATCACACCAGTTTATATTCCATCCAAATGGTCTCCAACTGGTCAGATGTCAATACATGGTTAGTCAACAGAAAGGAACACACATTTACATGACACAATTTGCTCTGTTTTGGACATCTGAAGTGCAATAATGAGGTGAATTGTGTCCTAAAACTGCCCATCAACTGAAAATCTCCTGGATATCTAGCTCTGCTAGACACCTATATTGTACATGGAGGTTAGGTGAAACAAATACCAAAAAATCCCTAAATTTATTTTTATGTGAAGGAAATGCTGCCAAATCTCATAATTTCACTGTTTCCTAATGTTCACTGTTGTGTCCTGTTTTCTTGTCACCTACCTTACAAAATACCTTGCAGTCAAAAAGGGGAGCCACATTCTTTGTTGTAACTTGAGCATGCTAATTTCAGTAGAGGTTCTTTTAGGCCAATAAGATGAAGGAAAAGAGAGGACATTTTTCCTATGCGCACACACACACACAAATCCAGCTAGGTACAAATATAAATATTTTCCTTTATAAAATATTTCCCGTTTAAAGTTTTAACCCCATCTCAAAATTCAATGCTTTCACTCAATGTTTTATTACATTATGATCAACAGAAAATCCCTGTTTCTTTTATTTGTTTTTTTTTCCTTTATGCTAAAACTGAAGAGAAACTTTTCTAACTGCAACTTGTTCAGAAGACCATTTAAAGTCAATAGATGCTGGGAAAATCCTTTGTTATTCTTCAGTGTTGAAACAAATTCTGTGTAGTTTTTCATTGTAGTT
Organism: Baryphthengus martii; assembly: GCA_013396935.1. Classification (NCBI taxonomy): domain Eukaryota; kingdom Metazoa; phylum Chordata; class Aves; order Coraciiformes; family Momotidae; genus Baryphthengus; species Baryphthengus martii. The sequence continues at coordinate 377,223 of VWZK01013831.1, forward strand.
TACATGTATAACTAGTACATGTTCAATTTATGCACATATTTGATTTAAATGTAGGCTTAAAGTCCTCAGGACTTACGTGTATTGAAGATTTTCCAAAATCAACAGCAAGTCAACATAGTCTTAAGTGGAAAGTCACATTCCTCTTATGTTGTTATGCTTTTCCTATGTCTCATTCCTCTAATGTTTGCACTAAGAGAAAAAAATACCCACCGAAGCCAGTAGAAGTACAGGTGTAAAAAGCAGATCCGAGGTCGAAAATGAGGGGTTTGTGCCCAAAGGACGATTGCACTGCTGAAAATCATCAGACTGAGCAGGAGGGGCAGCAGTTTGTCCTTAAAAGTAGGACTTTTCTCACTGTCTATCCTACAGTGACCCTAGGCATGAGAAGTGCTATGAAGTGCTTAACTGAAAAGCACTATGGGATTTTTAAGAAGCAGTTTAGAAATGCATCTAAAAGAAAAGCCTTTTCTAGAGCTAATTAAATGCTAGGTTTTTTCCTTGTTCACCATCCCTCCTCAATTAAAAGGTGTGACTTCAGGGACTCTTTCTATTGAAAGTATGTCTAGGTGGTATTACAAGAGCAGTAACAGAGATAATAAATCATACAGCAGCTGTTGAAATAATATTATCCAACCTGTAAAGACATTTTTCCAAATCACTTCACACATGCGTCACTCCACCAGCATTGCATCTGTGTAATGAGTTACTCCTTACCTTTCCCCTCTGGTGTTGCTCCCCGCTCTTACGAACCGCCTACACTGGAGTAACGATTCCAGCTGCACTACGAAGTCTCTGCAAAGGAGAACACGACTCAGCTCCACCAAAGCGAATCTAGAAACCCTGTTGACAGCTGTCTCTGGAAAACTATGGCTTACACGGTGAAGCACATCTTGATCTAAGGAAAAGGTCTGAGTTTACCACTAGGTTAACTGTACTAAGAAAAATTAGCACAATTAGAAAGGTTATTCATTTTTAGTAATTTGATAAGTGTTCCTTCAGCAGTCTAGAAGGCAAAAAGGGATATTTATGTCACCTTTCTTCTGAACAGCAAGCTAACATTTTCTTACAGAGCACCAGCAGCAACTGCACCACATTTTCTTGATCCATTCTGGTATGATTTCAGATCTGGTCTGTGAAATATGAGCCATAATTCTATCAAAGCTTATCTCTTCCTGGAGATCGGCTGGGATAACATATCCATATTGGCTCTGCAACATCTATCAAAGGATGATGAAGAATGAATGCCATTAAGCTGTCTGTCTGACCCTCCACAGGAAGAAGAATGGCCATTCGCTATATATGATTCTTTGTCCAAAACAAAAAATAATTCAAAAATGCTTTCTGGAATCTCCATGCAGGCTCATTACTTCCTTGTAAAGCCAAGAGAGAATGCACATACATAGTTTGCACTGCAGAAGGTTACAACTTTGATGACTTTCAAACCTGCGTTAATTCCCTTTTTATCGGTCTCAAAATCAAAAAAAATGTTGCAAATGCACCCTGAAAGACACATCTTTTTTTCCCAGAAAAAAATTTAACTAGCCCTGAGAAAGAAGTTTTCCATCAATGCAACTGCAAACTATCCTTTCCAATGACACAAAAAGGACTTCAGATCACTTTATAAATAACAACTACTGGTACAGTGTCCACCTGAATGATAGAACTTCAAAGTCAGTCTACTGAAAAGCAAACTGATGTACCGCTACTGACAGAGTGTCACCCTTCCAGTAAATCATGGCATACAACTGAGCCAGCACTTGACATGACTAGGAAGAGAGATTTCTTTAGAGAAGATCAGCCACCAGTGGACCAAGAGATTGTTGTGTTGTCAGGAGAGCCATTCGAGGAAATTTGCGTCTCCACACAGTTCATTTTCACTGAGATCAGAGATTTCTATTACCTTTGTGTGTGTCATTTACCAAATCAACTTTCTGTGTGGCCATCTTGTAACAGTGTGGTGGGTTAACCTTAGCCAGCTGTTAGACACCCACACAGCTGCCCTCTCATTCTCCCTCCTCAAGAAGACTGAGGGTAGAAAACAATACAGAAAAGCTCTTAAGGACTGGGAGATCACTTACCAGTTCCTGTCATGGGCAAAATAGAGTCTACTTGGGAAAGATTGATTTAATTTATTGGTAATTGCAAATAGAGTAGGATGGTGAGAAACAAAGAACTAAAAAATAACTCTTCTTCACCCCAAATTTCCTTCTTCCTAGGCTCATCCTCACTCTTAAATCTTCTACCTCCTCCTCCCCCAAGCAGCACGGGGGAATGGGAGGTCCTCTCTTCTGTTCCTTCTTCCTCTCATGGTTCCCCTGCTCCAGCATGAGACCTTCTATGGATGTAATGATTTAGTCTCTGCCAGCAGCTAAACACCATGTAGCTGCTCACCCACCACTTCCTCCACTCTCTTCCCACACCCTCCTCGGGAATGGGAGGGAAAATCAGGAGGAAGAAAGAAAAGTTGAGACCCCATGGGTTGCTTTAAGGACAGTTTAATAAAACCCCGCAAAGAGAGAAGAAAAACAATAGTATTAATGAAATGATAGACAAAGGAGGGATAAGCTCTACTTGTGCCCGAGACACCACTTTTCGCTGCTCCAGCCAGACTGAAGCCACACACTGAAGCAAGTTGAAAACAGGCACCCCTACCCCAGGCCAGCCCTCCCCTTATACAGGGGGCACGACTCAGTAGGATATCAAATATCCCATTGGCTGGCTGGGTTATTTGTCTTGGCTGTGGCCCCTCCCAACTCCCTGGGCCAACAGCTTCTTGAGAAAATTAACCTGAACCAAATCCAGGAAAATGGGCTACAGCGTAGACACCTGCTCTGACATAGTCCTCCATGGGCTGCAGGGGGACAACCTTGCTTCACCATGGTCTTCTCCATGTGTTGCAGGATAATCTCTGCTCCAATGCTTGGAGCACTTCCTCCCTCTCCTTCACTCACTTGGGTGTATGCAGAGTTGTTTCTTTCCTCCTTTTTTCTGTCACTCCTCAGAACCACTACACAGCATGTTTTACCCTTTCTTAAATACGCTTCCACAGAAGTGCCACCAGCTTTGCTGATAGTCTCAGGGTTGGACAGCAGTGGGTCTATTTTCGAGCCAGCTGTATCTGGCATAGAGGCAGCACAGAGGCCACCCCTGCCAGCCCTCTCACTACCAAAACCTGGATACCTAGGTCCAATACACTGAGGAAGCAGATATGATCATCCTTTGGGTGTTTGGACTATAAACCTTTCATCTCCCCTTTGTCCCACATTACCACCAGTTTGTTCATGAAGTGAAAAATTTAACAGACTTGGTTCAAACCACAGCCATATAACTGATGGGATTAAGAAAAACCAAACCAAAACAAAACCAAAGAAACAAAACAACAAAACCCAACCCATCTATGATTCATTCTAAGTAAAACGTAAACCATGACCAGAAAGCACTTTAGAGAAGTGGATTTTAGCAGTGTGTGCACAGCTTTGGATGCACATTAACACAACTTTTACCGAAATGAGATTTGAGGCTTTAGAGAAGCGAAGCAGTAGCAATCCCTGCCGGTGGCACCACTCCCACATGAGGCTGGGGAAGCACTCCACACCATCCCTTCCTCCAGAAGGGCTCAGCAATCACAGGCAGTGCTTTTGGTTTTCTTCAGGCTAGCTGCTTCCCTCCAGAGCTCTTCCTTTTGAAGGCCAACCACACACAGGTTTCTTCTGGCATCAAAAGCAGAGAGTCCTCATAAAGGCATATGAGCTGTTGTGGTAAAATGCACTCACAGATGCTCAAGTACGGGCAGCCACCACTTTGTTCCTGAGGGCAGTTGACCTCATGGACTTTGGTCCTCAGTAGGGAAGGATTATACTGTATCATGCTAGGAGATTGCCTTTCCTCTTCTGGTGACGAGCGAGAGTAGAGCCATAAGTAAAGGTCTGTGATGGCACTTCTCTTTACTGCACTTTCAGGAACAGTTAGAGAAGCTCCCTTAGAAGAGGGTCTACTCTCCATTCCATCAGGGAGATTTCCCTAAAATACCTGGAACTTTGTTTCTTTGGTTTGATGTTACATTTGGTAGTTTCAGACTCACCACAAGGTAGAGAGCTGAAGGAAGAAAGGAAAACCAGGTCATTTCTTCAATAACTAAGTCCAGCACCAGGCCCCACTGTTAGCTGAAACTTTGCAGTTGTGTTTCTGATGACTTTATAAATAAATTTATGTTAATTTTCGTAACTACTTCTAACTGTCACAATGATAGCGGCAGGTGCCAAATCCATGTATACTAAAGCAAATATCAAGTGGCTTTACATTCAGGGCAGAAAAAAAAAAAATTAATTCTCTCTCCAGGGATCCAATCACCCTGACAGTTTAAGTTGCAACACGCACCTGATGAAATGATTGTGCCTCAAATTAAGCCTTCTAATTTGTGTATAAAACTGGGTCACAAAGCTTATTTCCTCCTCCCCTCGCCCCCTTTCACAGCTCCTATAGTGCACTATATTATACAGAGCAAAAAATATGCTGAAAGGCAGAGCTTTGTAGATGGCTCTTCAGCATATCCACACTGTGTGCTAAAAGTACAGCTTGCAGCCAGCTTGAAATCTGAATCAAAGCAAAGTGTATTTTAGAGGTGCACTGTGAATCCATTATTGTTATGCTGCTTGCTAACCCCATCCATGCAGTCAACTTACCTTCTTCTTTTCCACCAACGCTCCCCCAACCTTTTTTATCAACAGCATCACAAAAATCTTGTGTTTTTTTGTTTTTTTCCAAGTGTTTCTCAGTCCCTTGAGTTATGCAGGCAGTTTCCAGACCAGAGTTTGTAAGCTAACTTAATAATTGTTATTCATTTCCAAAATGTCCATTAGACTATGCAGTAGTCACAAAAGGTTTCTTCTCCTCCAGATGTAGGTAAAAAAAAAAACAAACCCAAAACATTTTTTTTAAAAGTAGATCTAAAGTAATCTGTGCTTATTTAGAAGAATTATCATTACACTGTAAACGGGGACATACAACATTTGTCTCACATACTGACAAAGCCCCCCAGCCAAAGTCTCTTATCATTCAACCATCCAAATAAACAACTGATCATTTTATCCCCTCAACAGATGTTCCCGCTGCTCAGGTTAGTGGAATACCGGCTTCCGTCTCTGTCCAACAGCAGCAGACTCAAGCTCTTGAAAGTCACTGTCTGACACCAGGAACAAAAGGTCAAACCATAGTCTAGACAGAAGCTGTAAACCGGGGTGCTCACAAGCCATCAGTCTTAGAGAATCAAAGAGGAGCCTAGTGGGATTTTTTTGCAACGGATTATGTGCAAAATGGGCTTCTTAAACATACCTCCCTCCCATAAATTTCACAAACAGTAAACACAGGTCAGATTTTTGGCTCGCGCTACAATCCGTATAATTACAAAGTTGCTCATGCATCTTAGTTTATCCAAAAACTAGCACAATTTTCTCTCTTCCTTTCTCAGTAAGGTACTCAATCACCTTAGGTTAGGAAACCAGAACCAAAAGCACACCAAACACACTAAAGATATACACCTTGATGGAGACAGGATCAACTCAACAGAAGTTACTAGAAGATTTCCAGAGATTCATTTAATCCTTAGGATTAAATTCAGTCTTTTGTCTGGAAACACCAAATTGAAAAGCTATGGCAAAACAGAGAATTAAGTTATGCAACTGTTGCACTCCCATTCTTTTTCTTTCCAAACCTATCACAATGCTGCAAGTGTCATCACAACACCAGGTATTACAGACATCCTACTCAGATCTCTGACACATTTAATTTGACCTCCTCAGGGTCCAGATTTTACCCCAACTGCTTTATAGCTCTTAAGTAGAAGAGCAATCTGAAGGTGATGAATTAAAAATGCAGCAAAACATCCAGGATTTACACTTAGCGAGTACCTCATCATGTTTCTATTTGCTAAGCTCTGCTGTGGTGTCACAGAGCAGAGCTGAACACCTCCTGCATTTTGCTACTTAGCTCTAATAGGCTTGCAGCTCCTATGCACCCTGCCTGTTTTGATTACTCCTGCTTTTGGCAATTAACACCAGGAGATTAACAATTGGCTCCAGGACAATTGACTCTGGAGGCTATTAGCCACTTACAGGCACCTCACTAGTTGCCAGTTTCATAGAGGTGAGAGGTAGGGGTCTATTAATGAAATGCATCAGGAAGAAATAACTGAGCTGTCAGTTAGTCTTGGGTCTCATTCATAATTTGGCTTAAGAAGAAATGCTGTAATTCTACATCCCATGTGAACCACAGAAGGCTAAGTAAAGCCACCTTAGAAGGGCTGTTTTCCTTTGCTGCAAATAAAGGATCCATTGGATGCTCCCGTTACGGTAACATCCATTTAAATTTTTCCCTGTTTTATACAAATTAGGTGGTAGTGAAGTGAAATGACAAGGACATGAGTGTGCCGATTTGAAGTCATATCATTTGTGCCTGACTTCTAAACCACGGAGTAATCACATCTCTTTTGCCGGTCTCATGTTGTGTATAAAAACAGGTATCTTCATAGATGAGTGATGTTTGCAATGCTGTGGTCAATTTGTAACCAAATAAAAAATATTATGTGTCTCAGAAGCAGATGGTCTACTTGAGACATTTAAACAGCAACAAAAAATGTAAGGTGGTTTTTTGGGGGGTTGTTTTTTGGTTGATTGGTTTGTTTTTACTATCTGTAGTACAGTATGTGCTCAGTTCAGCAGTCTTTAACTATTTGAAACCTTGTTTATGTTAGTAAGAGCTGTGCGAGCATACATCCTTTGAGAATAAAGAAGATGGTTTCCAGGTTTTCACTGTTCAAAGAGCAAAGAAATACACTCCATTCAGGAATGCCTCCTGTTCAAAACCCAGGTAATGTACAAGTAACTGTGGTGGTTTAAGCCCACCCAGCTGGCACAAAACAAGAAGCAGCCACTTGCTCACTCCTACCCTCCTCTGCTGGGACAGGGAGGAGAAAATACAACAAAAGGCTCAAGGGTAGAGACAAAGGACAAGGAAGGCTCATTCACCAATTATGATGATCGGCAAAAGACACACCCAAGTTAGGGAAACAAAATCAATTTAATTTAAACAACAAAACCACCACCAGGTTGCCAATTGAATCAGTAGGACAGTGATAAATACAACTGGATCTTAAAAACAGCTTCATCTCACCCCTCCTTGTTCCCGGGCTCAGCTCTGCTCACAATTCTCTACCTCCTCACCTCTGGAAGCGCAGGAGGGCAGGCAATGGGGGTTGTGGTCAGTCCCAGTCTATCCCATGTTGTTTCTGCCACTGCTTCGTCCTCAGGGGAAAAGATCCTCATGGTCCTGCCCTGCTGCAATGTGGCATTTCTCCCATGGGAGACCGTCTTCTATAAACTTCTCCTACCAGTATGGATCCCTTCTACAGGCTTCAGTCCTCCCAGCAATGGTTTGCTCCAGTACAGGCTTCCCTCCAAGTCACGGTCTTCTTCAGGAACATGAAGAAGACTGTGGGGGTCTTCTGCTCTGGCATGGGGTCCCCCACAGGCTGCAGGTGGGATTCTGTTCCACCATTGATCTCTAAGGGCTGCAGGGGCTCAGCCTGCATCTCACCACAGGCTGAAGGGGAATCGCTGCTCCAATGTGCCTCCCCTCCTCCTTCCACACCTGACTTCAGTATCCACATGGTTGTCTCTCTCATGTCCCGCTCCTCTCTCAAAAGAGCCTCCAAAATAAAAAGAACTGGCCCAACAGCTTTTCTCCTCCTAAACAGGTAATCACAGAGGTCCTGCTTGGCTTGGCCTTTGCCAGAGGCGGGCCTGACTTGGAGCTGGGGAAAGCTTTTTGAAGCCTCTTACAAGGAGCCACGCCAGTAGCTTCCTCTCGCACTGCCAAAACCCCACCAGACACAAACCCAACACACATTATGCTACCACAGCTGTATAACAGGAGCTTCTGGGGAGTAAAGCTATGAAAGGAATTAAGCACTTCATCCCCATGAGCGATCCTCATCCTCACAGGGGAGAGAGAGAAAGATGCTCAAGGAGTAGAATTCTGAGAGCTGTCCTAGAGTTTGCTGTGGGGAAGGCTACATCTCACACCTTGTCCCTTTCCATGACTTCGTTTTGCAGCTATGTCCACCAGGGGGACTGCAGTTAGGATATTATCTGATAATAATGAAGATATTAACAACCTCTGCAGCCAGGACACTTGTAATCAATAACCACCAGTGATAGAAGTCTCAGCCCTTCATCAGTTTGTATGATTGGAGACACTGGGATAAACAGTGCCGTAAACCTCATTAAAGTTGTGATAAAGAGCATCCACTGTTCTTTACTTGTCCACCATGCCAGTCATCACTGTAGAAGGCTACCAGGTTGGTTAGGCATGTTTTCCCCATCATAAATCCATGCTGCCTACTCCCAGTCACCTTCTTAACCTTTGTATGTTTGCAAATGGCTCCCAGGCTTTGCTGCTCCATTGTTTTCCCAGGTATGGAGGTAAGGCTGACCAGTCTGTAATTCCCCGGATCTTCTTTCTTGCTCCACTTGCAAATAGTGACATTTGCTTTCTTCCAGTCTTCAGGAACCTCTGCTGATCAGTATGACCTTTCAAAGACAATTAGGAGTGGCTTTGGAGAGGCATCAGCCAGCTCCCTCACCACTCAAGTATACATGTCATTAGGTCCATCTCATTAGGTCCCATGGACTTGTGCATGTCCAGTTTGCGTACACGTTCCCTAACCTGATCCTCCTCTACTGACAGTATGTCTTTGTTGCTCCCGTCTCTGCCTCTGGTCTCAGAGGCCTAGGATTCCTAAGACAACTCCTACCTGTAGAGACCAAGGGAAAGGCACTGAGTACATACCTCAGCCTTTTCCTTGTCCTTTGTCCCATTCAGCAGCAGGCCCACATTTATCCCTAGCCTTCCTGTTGCCCCTTTATAGCCATTGCTGGATTCAAATCCAGGTGGGCTTTGGCACATTCAGACGGTGTCTCTAGATTCCTCCTGTGTCCCCTGTCCCTCCTCCCGCTTCTTGTATTCTTCCGTTTTATATTTGTGTTTTGTCTGCTGCTTCTCCTTCACCCATGCAGGCCTCCCGCCACCCTCGCTGGACTTCATACATGGTACAGATGTGAGCACCAACGGTAAGGGAAAGCTCCGGGAGCAGAGTGAGTTCCCTTTGCTGAGCTCAGAGAACATCTCCCACATCTGCACTTCCAGACAGATATATTTAGACTCCTCTCTGCACAGCATCCTTGACATATTGACAAAGAAAACGGGGAAGGAAGGTCAGCCTGGACTAAATGAAGAACAAGGTAACACAGTCTGCCAGGGAGATTGCTTTGAGCAGGACCAAATGGTTTAAAAAAAGCTGAAACACCTTTTAAAAGAGCAGTAGCAATTCCGCTTTTCCTGCTAGCTGCAACACAGGGGACAGCAGGACAATCTGGCTGGAGGACCTCCCCTGTGCAGCAAGCAAAAGGGGCAGAGTTTGAACAGCTTGAGCACACACTACAGTACAGGACACACAGTTAAGGCTGCACCCATATTTGTCCTATGCTTGAGTCTGTTTCCTAGAGTTTATGGCCTGATATTTCACTTTCTCTCTCCCATTGTAAAAATGTCCCTTCGGTGGATTTTTTTTTCCTGTTAGCAAATTAAAACTAGTGCTCTAGAGGCCAACAAAAAGCCATCTCTTAGAGCAGGTGGGCTTTTTAAAAGGTGCTGAACATTTTATTTGAGAGTTGGAGAGGGAGAAACAGTCACATAAAAATTAAATTATACCTATTTGATACCAGTCATCATTTTATTGCATAGAAAACTTGAAAAGCAAAACTTAATTTAAACTCCTCTGTATTTTCAAGTCAGTTATCTTGTAAAATACCGTATTTAGCATAAAATATATTCTCAAACAAAACATTGATCTACCAGTTACCCTAGACAGAAGGCAAATAAGTGTCAGTTTAATGATGTCTGGCATTTCAGTTTAAAACCTTTCAGCTACAAAGAGAAGCAAGTGAATTCAGGAGACCCACAGGTGTGCCGAGCTGGATCTTCTCCAGGCCACAGGTTAGGTGTGTAGCTGGGTCTGGTACCTGGTCTGTACAGGGACAAGAAATGAAACCACACTGCCAGTGTCCTCAGATGAAATTAGTTTGCCTGCACCACAGAGAGAATATAGCAGCTCTTTGTAGCTTAATTTCTCCTCCATAGTATTGCTTGTGAAGAGGACATCAGAAAAGTGCACAGAAGTATAGCATGGATGGAGGAAAGGGACCCCGTGGCTGTTGATGCAAATCACCTTGTCAAGCATTTGTGAAGGTTTTCATCTACATAATAAAGCCAACCATTACTACTCTTTAATCTCTACCAGAATTCGTCCCCTCAAGGAAGGTATTTGGGAGGGTTTTTCCATGAACCGGTAGTTCACCTAAGAACATATGGAGGATTCAAACTCCTCAGGGACCAGTACTAAACACCCTTCCACTTTACAGCGTAGAAGGCGAGAATTTCAAGGCAAGATACGGAGCTAGAAGGAAGCATGGCAGCATAGACAATGGCAAACATTCCCCTGAAACTCATACAGACTTGTAATCCAGAAGTGTCTGGATTGAGGATCCATACAGACCTGAGAGGAACTCGGAGAAAAGTCCACTGAAAACCTGTATTCCTGCAGAAATAGGTTCAGGTACCCATTATCTGGTAGAAGGCATAATATACCACACTAATTCCATCGGATCCAAGTTGGTTTCCTCTGTAGAAGATCATCTAGAAGAAGAGGATAGACATGTCCTTTTCTGGCATGCAGAGCTCCAAGGCAAGGGTGCAAAAAAAGAACAACAGCTACACTTCAATGTGAGAAAAACCAGCAGTAACTGAGAGACAGAAAAAAAGATTATAATGTGGATATTTTCAAAGCTTTTCAACCCAACTGAAAGTGCAAACCTTTCTACAGAGCGGTCAGTGTGTGCAAACGGAGCAGGATGAGATGCCTCACACAATAAGAAAATGTAGGTGTGCATTTTCATGCCTAGGAATCAGTATAATGCCTGACTGCCTCACAATAAAAGTCACGTCAGAAGCTTAAGGGGATGGGTCAGGGAAAAGCCTTTGAATTCGACCCTAGTCAGAAGAGGATTAGGACTTTAAGGCCACATATGCGGCTAAAAAGCACAATACTGATGCCTACAGCACTGCTAAAACCAACAGTCAGAAGAGCTTTGAAGAGCTCCTGCTGCCAGTAGAGACCAACTTCTGTCTTGTGACATTAACCTTTCGAAGCTCTGATCCAGGTGTTTCATCAGTTCTGTGATAATTCTCTCTCCTACCATCAGCGTGCACATTACACTCGTGCTATTCCATTTGCTAGCCAGGTCATAGGGTGCCGCTGCTCCCAGCTCATTATGGTTTTATTTCACACACCTCTCCTCCACGTTTTCAGTCTTATGAAAGCTCAGCTCCTGTAAAGAGGCCATTCTATTTTTTTTTTTTCTTTCCTTTTCTTCGTTTCCAAAAGCGCTTAAGCTCACAGAGTCTCTTCTTGTTCTCAATGGGAGACAAACCCTTTAGAAAATGCCAAATCTCCATTTAGAGTGTGCGGCTCTGTTGGAAAGACAATCCTTAGCATTTCGGAGAGCATTATATACCCACGTGCTACATCCGTTGCAATTCATTTTGCAGCTGAAAAGAAGTCCAATAATACACGACCGCGTTCTTGATGAGTGGTCTGAAACTGGACAAAGCACACTCCCTTTTTGTCAGCGAAAAGAATGCAAAACAGCTACTTCTCAAGAGTGCAACTGTATTAGCCCCGGCTTAACCTTCATATTTAGATAAGAAAACGTAGGGATTTTGTGGTTGTTAGTACAATAACACCAGCACAATCTCCTGATTACGTGTCACCCCTATGGGGTAGTGTTATTACAGCCATCTTGCCGATAAGGAGTTGAGACAGGGAGATGGATTAAGTTAAAAGTCAACAAAGAGGTGTAGGAAGCCTGCACTAAATCTGACAGCTAACCCAGGATTCTGCTCAGCACTTGCCAATGGATGTGGATTCTTTTCACAGCGGAACTGCAAAATGCTGAAATGATGAATTTCTATTCCGGAATTAAAAAACAAACACATTGACCTCATTTGATTATTTGAAGGAATACATGGATAGCTAGTGCCAAAAATGACACTGCATTCCAGAGAGTCCTAATACCAGATATAAATATGGACACCAGCAGGCAGATGGAGAACTGCAATATGGGTTTCTAAGAAACCAGCAACAACCTTTAGTTTAATACCACAAAACTGCTCTATTTTTTTATATAGCATATCAGGAGGAAAGACCGTCGGCAAAATGGTTTTGTAGAGTTGTTAAGGAAGGGGTTTTTTTGTTGCTTATCCTTAAAAGCCTTTTAGGCGCTGGTCCTGTGAACCCTTACACCCCTTTGCATCCCAACAAGCAGAGATGCTCACGAGTATTTCTCAGAGAGATTCTTCTTCTATGTAAAATACTTACAGAATTGGATTCTTCAAAGCTAGAAACTATTATTTGTGAGCTGGGAAATCGTGATGGATCTTTCTTTTTTCCCTGGTGTAAATGAAGCAAGCTAATATTAAGAGCACATTAATAAACTTTACTGTCTTCTTCAGAAAGCCTTTCAGCCCTAACTTATCTGAACATCCAGCCCCTTTCAAAACTTCCTACAATTACCTTCAGCTTTTCCTTATCCATCCTGATGGAACCAGAACCTGCCACACTCTAAGGGCATAATTGTTACTGTTGCTACAGTGCTTCCTGATCTACCAGAGGTGCTATCCTTCAAGAGTCTTTGTAACTGAGGCCTGACCCTAGACCATTTGCCCAAATCTACTCTCACTACTCTGTTTCAAAGAGCATTTCCTTCCACCTCCTTGCCCTGGGAAGATACCACACACAGTTGTGAGTGCAATGGTAGCCCTCCAGGGCTGCAGTTTGCTCACAGCAGATTACTTATCTACAAAGCATTTTCTCACCTGGGTCACCTCTTTAAAGGGAATTTCTCCAGCCTGGGCTTGTAATGTTTCTATAGAACATTTATTACGTTGCTATTCACCAGCATGAAATCCACGTTCCATATGAATTCATCAGCTATAGCACAGCAACTTCCTAGACATTGTGCTACTCCCAAGGTCCAATTCTTAAATCCAATTTTCTCCATTTTAAGACTGGCTGTCACAGTTTCCATTTGAGACTAATTCAGTAGCTTAATTTTAGAATCTGTTTCTCCCAGCAATTTTTGCAAGAGTGATCTAAGAAAGGCAATTTTTCAAAGGCAAGTTGGTACAATTCTTGTTTTCCATCAGATTCACAGACAAATTATTTATGCTCAGTGCTCACTAAGAGGATCTCCAATTCTGGACTAGCACTGTCTTTCACACAGAGTGAGATGTTACCACCATGCCCTCCAGGTACTGTCTTTTCTTCCCTACAGAAGTATCATTAGTAGACTAACATTGCTAGTACTGTCATCAGCAAACTTTTGTTCTGCTTCTACCTCTACTACTAAGATGCTATGTAAGGCCAGTGCCTCACCCCCTGTGCCTCAGCATCTTTATCTCCAAAGTAGAGATTATTTGGGTATTGTCATATGTGGCTATGGATGCTTCAGGAAACAATGAAGGCTTCTGGACTAATCAGAAGTAGGAGAGCAAGCCAGAATACAGCATTTAAATGTTTCCCCACCAATGAACTTGTGTTAACCTTAGTGATTTCTCCTACGGTGGCAGCAGCCACCTGGCCTCCTTGCGCTATTTCAGGATCACCCACTATCAGCTGCAGCTTAAAAGCTCTGTACGGTCTGTCTCATCTACTTTCCAAGAAATAATGGAACAGAAAAGTTTCCTGTCTATTTTCTGCACTTTCGCTTTTGCAGTCAATATTCATCATTGCTAATTTCCCATGGTGTCATTACATATCTCTAATCAGTGGAAAAGGCCACCATAGTATCTTACATTGGCTACACCTTGAATGAAAAGACACCCTCTTTCCCAGTGGGTTTACGATCTGCGGGTGTCCATGGGTCAATATGTGGATGCACAGAGTTCCAGGTAAGAGTAAAAGATGATGATTAGATAAATGGCTTTTTCCTCCTTCTTCCATACCTCATGGCTGAACTGTGAAACACACATACAACACACCAGAGAGTTTTAGTGCTGGCTTTCTCATAAGGGGACCATCCCAGTGCGTTCCTGACACCAGCAGAACCTTCTTAACTCAGGGCAGACAGGCCACATCAACTCCAGCATCAGCAGCTGCTGAAGCCATCACATCACCCAGGATTAAAGCAGACTCAGACAGAAGGGACTGCCCTTCTCTCCCTACCAGAGACAAAAGGGAGAGCTGCAAGACAGCAATACCTATGCAGCCTGAGGGGATGCTATATTAGATCTAGATGAGGTAAGGAGAGCTGTGCTGCCCCTTCATTTAGCCCTTGATGACTAAACGAGCAGCTTATACCTTCTACCCCCAAGCAGATACATACTTACAAATTGGGGAAGGAGAGGGGAGAGGGGAGGTTGTGTCTTGAGTGCTGCTTCTGGGTTTTAGGGAGAAATCAGTGCTGAACTTCAGCTGGAAAATCTGGCTTGCTAAAGAGATCCCCAGGATCAAAGGAAGGAGAGCCTGGTGTTTCCATACCCTAAAGGCACTTGGGATTTTTTTAGGCTCCCAGGGGCAGTGGTATATATAATGAAAACCATAATGAAAACAAGAAACCCTTAGGGTGAAAGAATACATAATAAGGACTCAGGCCTGAAAATGAACTTGGTTTTGCCCTCCTGCCCACTCAGAGACAGATTCTGTGGGACAGGGACAGGGACAGGAATTCCCCTACACTGAGCTGCTCCCAGGAGGGAGGCCCTGGATCACGTCTAACTGGGTGTCCTTTTATTAAAATGCAATTTCCTCCTCCTTTGCAACTATAGTACAGCAAGCTGAGATCAAGGCTCCTCAGTGGTATGGACAAAACTGAGTTTTGCAGCCTTGCAAAGAGGAGCAGGAAGCAGAGAGGACAGTGGGGTTTCCTGCCCTCGGAGGTGCTGTGGGGCACCGAGTGGGTGGCACATGGCCTGCAGGAGGGGGACACCCCCATCCCCCATGCCCCACAGACCCTCACCACCTCGTTGGCCTATTTGGCTCCCCAGGACTCAGGCACACGCTTGGGGGGCAGCTGAAGTATGGCCATTTTACTTCCTTC
>VWZK01013831.1:392597-432210 GCA_013396935.1 Baryphthengus martii
CACCTGGCGGCGATCCGGAGCGGAGCTGGCTCCTGTCGGTAACCGCTTCCCGGCGCTGTCCGCCGGCGCCGCCCAGTGCGGCCCGCTGCCGGTGACCGCTCTGCGCCGGCGGGAGGTTTGTTAGCGGTCCGCTGCAGGCGGCAGAGCTCCGACTTAAAGTCACGTTGCCCGATAGTTTAATAACGGAGCTAACGCTGCGAGTGCCTATCGGGGGGGAGTGAGGGGTCCGGGGGAGCTACAAGGCACCCTCAGGGTCAGCTGCCAGCACCTGCATCAGAGCCTGTCACTGAAACAGACTCGCCGCCACCCCAGGCCCCATCTGGAGCTTGGAAGTCACCCCAAAACTGCCAGCTGGGCTTTGAGTCCCAGTGCTCACCCTGTCACCGTGCACTTGTGGCAGCAGGTGATAGGCATCGTCAGGTCTATGAGGTTCAGGACTGTGAGATCTAGGCTGAGGTAACCATGACACATCTACTAAGCTCTCAGGAGGAGTTGGAGTTTAGATTGGATATTAGGAAAAATTTCTTCACAGAAAGGGTTGTCAAACACTGCAACAGGCTGCCAAGGGAAGTGGTAGAGTCATCATTCCTGGTGGTACTTTTAAAAAATGTGCAGATGTGGCACTTAGGGACATGGCTTAGTGGTGACCTGGCAGTGCTGGGCTAATGGTTGGACTTGATGATCTTAAAGGTCTCTTCCGGGCAGAACGATTCTCTGATTCTGTGACGAGTGACTTCGGGTAAGGACATCACAGAGCTGCAGGAGAAAGGCCTGTGGCAAGGAAGTACTGGGCACCCTTCACTCCTAACGTTCATCAGCATGGGAAAACTGGCTGTGAGGGGAGGCCGGTGATAGAGTGCAACGACCCCTCGAGGGGTACTGTGATACTGCTTTAGAAGCAAGGGTCTTCCTACCACGTGTACAGCTTGAAAAAGGAATTAGCGGGAATTCCCTGTAGTTTCAGAGTCAATGTTCTCTTGTATTGGTAATTTAAATGTGATAACCACATGGCCTTTTTCTGGGAGTTTTAACAGGGGGTGGCGCAAGGAGAGTGGTTNGGCTCCCAGGGGCAGTGGTATATATAATGAAAACCATAATGAAAACAAGAAACCCTTAGGGTGAAAGAATACATAATAAGGACTCAGGCCTGAAAATGAACTTGGTTTTGCCCTCCTGCCCACTCAGAGACAGATTCTGTGGGACAGGGACAGGGACAGGAATTCCCCTACACTGAGCTGCTCCCAGGAGGGAGGCCCTGGATCACGTCTAACTGGGTGTCCTTTTATTAAAATGCAATTTCCTCCTCCTTTGCAACTATAGTACAGCAAGCTGAGATCAAGGCTCCTCAGTGGTATGGACAAAACTGAGTTTTGCAGCCTTGCAAAGAGGAGCAGGAAGCGGGAAGCAGAGAGGACAGTGGGGTTTCTTGCCCTCGGAGGTGCTGTGGGGCACCGAGTGGGTGGCACATGGCCTGCAGGAGGGGGACACCCCCATCCCCCATGCCCCACAGACCCTCACCACCTCGTTGGCCTATTTGGCTCCCCAGGACTCAGGCACACGCTTGGGGGGCAGCTGAAGTATGGCCATTTTACTTCCTTCAGTGGCTAGGCCAGCTGCCTTTGGCAGCTGCTGGCATTGCAGTCAATAATCTGATAAGAAACTTGTCTTACTTTTTTCCCCTTCATTTCCCAGTTTACAGCCTGCTTTTGGTCAGAAGTTGACAGAGCTGGCAGCACAAGAAAACTCTGGCAGAGCCAGACTTCCCACAGGAATAGGCTAACAGATAACTCAGCTGGACATTTCTTGGTAGCTGGAGGAGAAATTCCCAAATCTCCTGCTTTGTCTATGTTTCAGGGTTTTTTTCCCCCCCTTTATCAGCACAGTTAGAGGAAAAAGAGCAGCCCTGTGGCAGGGGTGCTTTTAACTATTTGCCTCCTGTTGCCGTTCTCCCTTTAGTGGAGCTTCACTTTGGGGTTTCCTCGCTATGTCCTCCCCTCACAGCGAGTGAAGGAGCTCTCCGTGCTTTTCCTTCCCTGTGATAAACGAGCTATCTGGAGGAGTTATTCAAGATACACCCTTCCCCTCTAGATTTATAGCAGCTTCGTTATCATCTCGAATTACATATAAACTGTGAGCCGGCTTTCCTGGGATCGTGGAAATCTCCTGAACGCGCCTGGTGATTAACCCAAATATCTCCAGGGTGGAAAAGCAGAACCTCGGGTTTACCTTTCAGCCGGAAAGGCAGGGCAGGGCTGCCCGGCGCGACTGGAGGCGACCGGGGAACCCCCGGGGCCGGGGCCAGGCCGGNGCCAAGGGAAGTGGTAGAGTCATCATTCCTGGTGGTACTTTTAAAAAATGTGCAGATGTGGCACTTAGGGACATGGCTTAGTGGTGACCTGGCAGTGCTGGGCTAATGGTTGGACTTGATGATCTTAAAGGTCTCTTCCGGGCAGAACGATTCTCTGATTCTGTGACGAGTGACTTCGGGTAAGGACATCACAGAGCTGCAGGAGAAAGGCCTGTGGCAAGGAAGTACTGGGCACCCTTCACTCCTAACGTTCATCAGCATGGGAAAACTGGCTGTGAGGGGAGGCCGGTGATAGAGTGCAACGACCCCTCGAGGGGTACTGTGATACTGCTTTAGAAGCAAGGGTCTTCCTACCACGTGTACAGCTTGAAAAAGGAATTAGCGGGAATTCCCTGTAGTTTCAGAGTCAATGTTCTCTTGTATTGGTAATTTAAATGTGATAACCACATGGACTTTTTCTGGGAGTTTTAACAGGGGGTGGCGCAAGGAGAGTGGTTGAAATATGTTCTTTCTTGCCCTAGACGTTACAAGCCCTTTGAAAATGTTTTCTTTTTTGCATTTCTCTCAGGGGATGACTGCAGAGATCAGGAAGAGATGTACCAGATAAGGAATGTCTGCAGTCTGTGGTGGAGCTGTACTCTCTGCTACTCTGTACTACTCTGCTACTCTGTACTACTCTGAGCTCAAGCTAGTCAGAGCAGATGGAGAGAGCTTTGCCCATAAGCTACAACCAGAGCACAGTAGGATGGGCAGACGGACAATTTTGAGAAATTATATCTAATGGCTTCAGGATACAGAAGGGGGTGACGGAGAAGCCCACAACACAGTATTTTAGTCTCCCTGGCAGATAGTCACCTATGGAAGAAAGCCCTCTTTCTTAAACAGAGTATTCTCCAAACCACGTTGTCATACAGAAAAAAACATGCTTTTAACAAAATGCCTTTCTTAACCAGTTTGCTGCTCTCAGTCATATTTATAATGTGGTCATATTTATAATGTGGACTTCTTTGACTGAGAATTATAGATGAGCCCTTGTCTCCGCAGAAACAGAGAAGTCTCATTGAGAGGGATGCGCGACAAGTTACAAAGAGGTTTATTCTGAAGAGTGGGATGTTCTTCCAGGATTGACCTTTCTTGTCAGAGAAGATTTTGTTTGCAGGGAGGCTGAAAGGCAAACATCCACCCTACAGTGGGCTACCCCACATTGCTCTAGGGATTTTTTTGTACATCGACCTCATGAATGCAGAGCTGTAAAGGACCTGATCCTAACAGGGGTGAACTAGGTATGCACCATACTTGACAGTTTTCTAGCTGTTTCTTAAAGAGCTTTTCCAGCAGTGAAGATAATAAAGTCTTCCTGGATAATCTATCCCAGTGCCTCACTATCCTTTCAGAGATAGGTATTTCCAGATGCCTTAAACATGGTTCCTGGGACAAAAATAAGTGAACATATGTGGTGTGGCCAGTAGTGGTGCATGACCTTTCATCCAGCAAGGCTGCTGCTGTCCATCTCAAAACTTCAAATAAATATTCAAAATTTTCAATTTCCACTTAGCAAAATTTCTGCCCACAAAATCTCTAAGGATGTCAGATGGATACCGTAGCCATCCCTGCACTTTTCCATTGGCACTGCAGAAAACCATAATGTCAAGTAAAATTTTAAAAATACCATTTTACCCAGTATTATCCACTTTAAGGAAGATATGATACAATTTTCACAAGACTGTGTTTTTGCAGTATAGGCTGAGTGCCTGCAGATTGCAAGCACAGTGGTGCATCTTACCTGCACAGCTACCATGAAGAGGACTCCTCAAGGCTGATGCAGACTGCTGTGTGGTCTGAAACCTTAGCAGTGGGAGGAAGCAAGTAAGTAGCAGCTCCTGCTGCCAGTATCACTGGGTTCCCCTGGCCCCCAGCTTCATGCTCTGCCTTGTTTCACCCTTTGTTAGGGCCATAGCAGTCGTGTCCTGGCAGTGACCTGTGCCTCAAGTGCCTTCTTCCTTCAGCACTCAGAGCTACTTGGCTTTCCCATCTTGTCACCAAAATGTTTTGAGTGGTTGTACATCCCAAACATACATCACACTAAAACAAGAGATGCTGTGTAAAGTATCTACCACATCAAAATTTCTATTGTATCACCAGAAACCAAAGTAGCTGTCTATAATACCCTACCCCTCCAAAAGCTGTATGTTTCTTTGTGTTTATACAGACACCTATTTTTGCTTGTTTAAGAAACAGGTGTGGGAGTGAATCCAGTTATGATGTGTGTAATTCTCTACAGCTTCTCAATTTAAACTCTAAACTGACTATTCTCTGAGGCTACATTGTTAACTGGAACAGCAGCCATGCAGGAAAGGTAAACTATTTGGCTGGCGAATGCTTGCATGATCAAATAATTAATCAGCCTCAAAGGCGAAATTAGATTTCCAGGAACTCTGCTTCTTTGGGAATAGATTTTGGAGTGGAAAAGGTCAGACTGATCTACTAGCCCTAATAACTCACTATATTTTCTTCTGTCATTTTTATTTAAATTTGTAACAAGAAAAATAAGCTTCCATCTAGAGCAAAGTAAAGGAGTTTTCTCTTTCTTGTTAAGGTCCATAGGGCAAAATCCTGACATATTTTATTAAACCTCCAGTCATTATTTTGGTTTGGTCCCAGTTTGGTTTCTGGCAGATACTTGCCTGAAATCCAGAAGCCCCTCTTGCCAACAGCAAATTTATTCCCTCTCTGGAGAGAATCAGCAGGCTGGACAGTCAGGACCCACTAACACCATTTATCGTAAATCTGACCAAGGTAGGGCTGCTACCAAGATCTGATTGTGGAGCTTGTATTGCTGCTGAAAAATGGCGGGATCTGTCTCACATGAAAGAGGAATTAATCCTCTTGTGATATTTAGGAACTGGAGAATGGGTGCTGTGGGGAACAGTGAGCCTAAAAGTACTTGACCTGTCTCTGTGGAGATTACAAGTTGTACTGGTCACACAGTAAGCCTTTGGTCCATGGAACATGCTCATGTGGTTAGCATCTCTAAATTTCCTTGGGATGCTGATTTCTGATAATGACTTAAAAGATGTAGAGTGAGAAGCCTGTTAAAAGCAGAAGTTAAGCCCAGCTTCAGATGTCCTCAGCTACTTTGAAAGCAGAGATTAACAGGAGAAAACCAACAGCACATAAACTCCTCAAGGTTTTTCCTTCTGTTCAGGTGACACTTTCCATCTCTTCCCACCACAGCTTTGACGCTGTCACCTGTGAATAGCTGAGTCCATTCCTAATGCTTATATACCGCTGTAATAAGCTTTCTCCAAAGGGGAAATCCCCATGGTCTCCATCACTAACAACTCAAAAATTATTTTTTTTTTCATAACTACTTGATTAAAAAGATTTATTATTCCTTGCAGCACTTACAAGCTAAATAGACAAGACAGACCAAGACAAGGCAAGGCATGGGGGCAGGATGAAACGACTCTCCACGGTCAACCAGCAGGTAGTATCCAGGCTGAGAGAAAAGCCTTGGTCACCCACTACAGTTTGTGTTACTGTAGCACCCACAACCTTCTTTCTTTAAGATGTAAATCCCTTAAAAACACATGTCAGTGTTTAAAGACAGCAAGCTAGGAGTGTAAAGAAAGTACTTTTATCCTGGAGTTTAGGAGCGATCCAGCTAAATAGCAGGCTTCTGTACATCGGGTACACAGGGCATTAGTAGAACTGAATGTAATCGACGTATTCCAACCAGCGCTAAGCTCAGCTCTCACTAGCACTTTCAGTCCTCTCCTTCCCTTAGCAAAGAAATCTTTCCAGTTTGTTTGTTTTCTAAACAAAAAAAAAACCTAGGAAGAGGGATATTTCTAAGTTCTCTATTCACTCCCAGTTGTTTACAGGTATGCTGCTAGGACAGCAAAGTCTGGATTTAGTGACTGGATGCACTATGAAACTACCCAAAGACACACCTCTGTTTTGCCAAGAATAACTTTTCTGTACCAAATTAATTTTCATAGTGAGTGTACAAGGGGGAACGGAAATTTTAGGAGTATGCTTGAGAAATAAGACTTTCAATTAAACGTTCTCAGCAGTTCTTGGAAGTTATTTTTTTTTTTATCCACTCACTTATGTGTTTTAAAAGTATGTAAGACTGAAACATAACCAGAGTACTGCTGCCATCATTTTTAAACTTTGAGAACAGCAAGCAGATTGTGTCTTATCAAGAAAGACCTCTGAGGTTACATGTAAATGACACGCTCATAGAGTTCGCCAAGATGTTCGTTGACAGTATGCTCTCCGCTACCACTTTTCACTCTTTACTGTTCCAGCCAACATCACTATCTTTGAAAAACAGTAGGAGATGACCAAGTGTATTGCTTAAGGTACCCAGTTGCAGGAAAACTGGGAGTCCTTCTCCCTTTTGCCACAGATCAGAATCTTTCCTACTTTGTCCCCTAACTTGCAAATTCCTCTTTAGCAACCCTGACTCCATATTTAGGAGCAACTGAGAATTAGGTTGCTAGCTGTGACCTTCTAGTGCCTTTCAAAGGTCTCTGCAGTTGGCATTTATATGAAAGGGAAGGAAATGTAAGGTCATCTTGGACAGAATTCGTAGCTGGACAAATTTAGGTGCATTTCTGCAACTGCGCTGCTGAAATGGGTTGAACGCATCTGAGAAGTGGGATGCTGTGAAATGGTGATTTATATTTTTTTTTATTTATGTCTTCCACTTGAAAAATACAGGAAAATTCTTGTTTAATCCATCCCCAAAATGCCTTGCAGAAAGGTTTACCAATCCATAACAAACAGCAGGTCTCAATCATTAGCTAGGGAAAACTGGTGTAAATTCTGTTATTTGTTATCAACTTAACGCAACAAATTATTATAAAATTTGTTCAATCTAAACCAAACTATGCACAAAGGAACAACTATTGTGCTCTCTCTTCACAAGTGGAGAAATAGAGTGCCAGCTCTGGGCTGCTGCACGTTGTGACAGTCAGATGCCCACACGATGTCTGGCATAACTACAAAGATTCCAAAGTCATCCACCTGACTAAGGAAGATGAAAAAGGTCTCTCTTCTGTCCTAGCCCACTACCACGGCCACAGAGAACCATCCTTCCCCTGAAAGGAGGTACAGAAGCGGAGAAGTCTGGCACAGCAGTATGTCAAAGGCAGTGTTTTCCCTGTGATTTTTATTAGTCTCTGCAAGAAGGAAATTAGAAACTGAAGTCTACACTCTCTCCCATTTATAAATGTGTCCGTAATGTGTATGTTGTGTTGTAGGTTAATGATGCAGTTCTCAAGCAAGATTAACTGCTGCTTCAGACAGCCATCAATTTTTTATGATTGCAAGACCATTTCCCTACTAAAAATGAATGTTACATTCCCCAAGGGATGGGCTGTATTCAGCGTCAGTCAGGTGTATAGGGTGGGAAGATGAAATGAAATTAACAGGGAAAAAAAAAGAAGCAAAAGACACAAGCTGGTTCCCCAGCTCCCACACCAGGGAACAGGTACACGACTTTCCTCACTGTCACTTCAGAGCGTCCTGAATAAGGTTAAATATGCAGACATGTGCATGTGCTACTGACCCTCGCCGGTGAGATCAGCTCCCTCTAAACTGGTGCTGTAAACATTCAGTGCCCAATAGCAGGCAACAATGACTTTGTACCAGATCAGCACAAGGGTCCTCGAAAGCCTGGGACATTGTTCCAGCTCCATCAGCAGAACAAGAAGATTCACCTCATCCACCAGAGCATTTTAAGACATTTGTCTAAGGAAAGTGTGAAGAATTGTCCTTTGTAGGTGCCTCTCTTTCATCCTTTCTCTCTCTAGGTCAGCTGTAGAAGGGAGCCTGGTGCCTAACCAAGATTAGAAGCATATTAAATATCTGAAGCAAGGCAAGATGAATCCTCATCTGAAGTACAAGTCTTTGACTCAGTAAGTCTGACCAGGTTCAACTGGTGGGCCTGAAGGGATCCTATCTACTTTCATTAAAAATAATCTACATTTTAACCTGATTGGTAAAACCATTACCAGTCAGTCTGAACCTTTTCAGAAGACTAAGTCAAAATACCACAATATCATTTTAACTATATCCTTTGATTCAGCTTTGGGCTGGCTTGTCCTCACATCCCTTATTTTGACTATATAGAGAAAAAAAGTAACATCTATGCAAAGAACGTTGTATCCTAATAACCACATTTCTTTTTTTTTGTTTGTTTTCTTTGTTTTCACTAATGAAATGAGGTGAGTTGAAAAAGATAAAATCAGTCCTCATATCACTCACCCAAAGCATGTTTTATTTCCATTACCGTAAGTGCAGCTGAGATCTTTATTAAAAAAATGAGACTGGAAAAAGTTAATTTTAAACACTGCAACACTAAATAGGCTCCAAATTAAATACAATGCAGCTACTTTTAAAACTGTGCTACTATTGGTTCACCAACAACTGAGTGATGCTCTGAGAAAGCCTATGCTTAGGTTCACACTGAACCGCATTTCTTTCACCCAATTCCTTACCCATGCTTTCAGTTCGGGGCTGGAAACTCTGGGCCTCACCAATTGTCTCCGTTTGGAGTTCAGGGCAAACTCCACAGAGCAGAATTGCTGTGCGCCCCCTCTCTCCCTCCCCCTTCCCTCCCAAGGGAGGATACAAAGGGAAAAGAGGAAGGAAGCGCCTCACACCAAATTGGAAGTTAAGACTATGAACAAAATTTAATAGGTAACAGATAAACAGGGAGAAGGAAATATTAAGGGAAGGGGGATATACAGAAATATACAAAACCAGTCCTGGGATGGCGATGGATTGTGCAGAGCACGTGGAGCCAGGCCTAGCCGAGCTAGATTGCAGTTCCACAGCAGCACAGCCAGAGGGAGAGAGAAAGAAAGGGCGAAAGTTACAACTTCCTGTCCTTTTATAGAGTGTGGAAGGGAAGGGGCAGGAATACCAGGTGCTCATATGCCCCCCCGCCCCCTCCCCCCAGTTTGTTAACTCTTAAACCACAACACCAATATTTTCGAGGCATGTCCCATTATTCCAGAGTCACAGCCAGAGCTATGGTTATGTTTTGCCATTTGCAGTTGTGTTGAAGAAAGCATTTCTAGGGTTGTTTTATTGCAAGGACCGCGGATGAGGGTCTAGATGTGAACCATTAAACATACAGCTACCTTTTGCTACAAATCACAACAAACACTATTGAGTTTACCTTTCTGCTTCAATATCTGCATGGGGAGATACAGCTGGATTACCTTTCGGTTCCCTAAAGCAATTTGAATAACTTGTTTCTTGATAAAGCAAGGACTGACCTAGAATTACTTTGCATAGAAAATGTTGTTTTCCAGCTGAAGTCGATGAGGACTTTTTCCGTTAAGCCTGACTTAACAGAATATAGATAAAAGTAAGCTGATGCATCTACTAGTACTGCATCCATTAAGCAAACAATTCAAATATTTATGAGGAAGGAAAATATTCTAGCCTTTACCACAAATATGCTAGGTCTCCTGATCTCCTGTAGGGAAATACGGTAAATCTTATGAGCATACATCTGTAACTACCCTGAGCTGCTACAGAACAATTATTTATGGGGCAGAATATCACTCAGCTACACCAGATTTGATACATCAGAAGTATTCCCAGTGAACAGTATATAGGCCAAGGACCAACTGTATAGGTTATTTCCCTTTCAATAAAACTCATAGACTAAATGTTATTAATTTACTACGAGTAGCAATATTGGTAATGTCTGTACCTTCAGTTTTTTGAAAGAGCCAGCTTGCACATTGGATGGTTGGTACGAGTCATTCAAGGGAGACATGATGCTTTTCAGGGCAGGAGACCATCCAGCATATCCTCATAACACAAAGGCAGCCAGGTCGGGTCGTAATCACAAATTGTATTTTAAAAAGTTGAAAGGCAGGGTGAAACACCACAACAAAGAGGAAGGCAAGTCTGTAACCAGCCAGGCCACTTCTGAAAGAGCAAACATTTGTCCATGCTTATGCCAGTACAGCCTCAAAACACTGACACAAGAACTGGTTGAAAGAGGCATCTCTCCCCCTGTATTCCTTAGCTGTTTGGAAAGCAGCAATCATTGTATTTTAAAAAGTTGAAAGGCTCGACGAAGTAATATTTAAATGCAAGAAGGGTGCCAAAATGATAAGTACAGGGACTCGAGCTTTCCATTCATATGCAGAGCAGGTATAGTACAAGCTCTAGCAACGCAAAGTTCAATTTATCTATTTCTGTGGTGCTGCCATCTCCAGAGTATGGCAGGTCCCCCCAGGTGCTCTGACACAGCAGTAATATTTTCTTCTCTTGCAGCACATTGGAGGTAAAATTTGATTAATTTCAAGCTTGTTTGCCTGTTCTGGCTCTGTGTGTGTGTGTGCATGCACGCGTGTGTGCATATATATATAAACTTTGACACCTTTGCCTCTCTGTTGTTGTGCACAGTGCTGCTCAGAAGAACACTGAACATGCACGGGCTTATAGGAAAAGAAACCTAAAATAGAGATGTACAAAAGTCCATAACTCCAGCTCCCTTCCATCCACCTGGTGGGAAAGGAAAACATCATTCTTGTGTACAGATGTCAAGAGTTACTTTCTTGTCTAATAAATACAGGCAAATGCACAATACAGGGAGCTGAGACTGTAAAACAATTTTGAACAAGCTAAAAACATTAAATTGCATGTGCCACATGAGAGCCACGGCAATTGCACTGGTAATTATTTTCATGTTTCCTAACTCTACCATAAGATACTAATTTCACTAGCTATTATATTCAAAAATCGTCACGGTGCAGGAGGAAGCAGGGAATATCTTGTATATCCATAATGTGATCACTGCCAATATATCACCGAATCACAGAATGTATAGGGATTGGAAGGGATCTTGAAAGATCATCTAGTCCAACCCCCTTGCCAGAGCAGGATCACTTAGAGTACGTCACATAAGAACGCGTCAAGAGGGGTTTTGAATGTCTCCAGAGAAGGATACTCCACAACCTCTCTGGGTAGCCTAGCCCAGTGCTCTGTCACCCTCACTGTGAAAAAGTTCTTCCTTACATTTACCTGGAACCTCCTATGCTCCAGTTTGCACCCATTGCCCCTTGTCCTATCATTGGACATCATTGAGAAGAGCCTGGCTCCATCCTCCTGACACTCACTATTTACATATTTATAAACATTAACAAGGTCACCCTTCAGTCTCCTCTTCTCCAAGCTAAAGAGACTCAGCTCCCTCAGCTTTTCCTCATAAGGGAGATGTTCCACTTCCTTAAGCATCTTTATGGCTCTGCGCTGGACTCTTTCAAGCAGTTCTCTGTCGTTGAACTGAGGGGCCCAGAACTGGACACAATATTCCAGATGCAGCCTCACCAGGGCAGAGTAGAGGGGCAGAAGAACCTCTCTTGACCTACTAATCACACCCCTTCTAATACACCCTAGGAAGCCATTGGCCCTCTTGGCCACAAGGGCACATCGCTGGCTCATGGTCATCCTGCTGTCCACTGGGACCGCCAGGTCCCTTTCTCCTATGCTGCTCTCCAACAGGTTAGCCCCCAACCTATACAGGTACCTGAGGCTGTTCTTTCCCAGATGCAAGACTTTACACTTGCCCTTATTGAACTTCATTAAATTTCTCCCTACCCAGCTCTGCAGCCTGTCTAGGTCCCTCTGAATGGCAGCACAGCCTTCTGGTGTGTCAGCCAATATATCAGTGTATGAAAACAAATGGATGCATTTTCCCTCAAGTATCAGAGTAAGACCTGCATATCAAAGCCATTTGATTTTGTCTTATGAGGAGGAATAGCTTTAGGAGGCAGAAAAACAGAACAGGGTAACTTCATGGTCATTTCAAAAGGGAAGCAGAAAGCTTGAATGAGGATCTCTCTCACACCACAAGTGCAGTAGCAAAGAAAGGGACAGGAGAGATATGTCTCATCATCTTTTTTGTGTTTTTAATTAAATTATTTGCTCTTTACTTTTATTTAGGTTATAAATATTAAACCTTGGCTGCATGCCCTTTGCTGGAGGATCCCAGCAAGCTCATCGTGATGTTGCATAAGCTTGTAACTCAAATGGCAGGTCCTTTCCTCCTCCAGCTTGACTTACAGGGAAGGTATACTGAAATTTAGGCCCAAAGGTTGTCCTTTTCTTAGGAGCTTATACTTCGCTTCCCAGCTTGCTTGGAGCATAAGAGGCTTAGCCAAGGAAAGGCAGGGAACTGCAAGGTTAAAGGGGAAGAAGGAGAAGAGAACAGCTTGATTGACTGGTTCTTCAAACACTTTGGCAGCTCTGAATGCTAAATATAGTGAAAATTAACAAGGCAGAACTGTCCTTCAGCATTAAAATTGCCCTAAAATTGTTAATGCTCTATCGCTGAACATCACAGAAGAAACAAAAGACAAGCTCCTGCAGCCACCTTCATGTAGCCATACCTAACCCATCTCCCTTTCAAACAGATATGTTTAAACTTACTTGTGATGGAGCATGTTGATGTACTACCAGAGGAGACAGGCAGGTTGATCTCAGAGAGCAGCTAACCAAGCCAACAGGGGCTGGCAGTGTCGAGAAGGAGAGTAGAAGAAAGTTCTTTCAGTTATAGTCACACACTTGTTTCTTCCAGATCAAGTGGGAAAGGCCACAACAATGATTTTTACCACCAGCTCATCACTTCTCCTTGTCATATAGGTTCTCAGTAAGTATGAATTGCTTCATAAGGAAGATTGATGCTTCTGATACAGACAGTTTCTGAAAGGCCAAAAACAAGCCAGGCTGCAGAGCAGCAGCTTTGGGGCTGGTCTCATGTGTCTGTGAGCCTGAATACTTCTGGGTCTGGAAGGCTGGCTTAGAAGCCCAGCTAACAAACTAGCAACCAAAAAATTGACCTAATTTACACAATTTTCTGAGGAAAGAGATTTATGTGTCTGTATTTAAAATAATTCATATAATGTATTTTGAAAAAAACAACAAACAAAACCAAACCCAAGTATCACAATTATAATTTTTGTACAATTACAAGTAATGAATCCTGACTGATGCCAACCTAATATGTATGTGCAGCCAAAGGCCACCGCCTTCATCTTTTTTTCTTCTTCCTAATATGAGGAACAACTGAAGAATATCCTTACAAAGGAAGAAGGGTAAGTAATCTTAATGCTTTATTTCTCCTAAATCTCATCCTGGTTGGTAGGTTTATTCAAAGCTCTCCTCATTAAGATTCAACATGGCAGTTTGCAGCACCAGTGAAAACTGGAATTACTATAAATAACGTCCACATTGAGTTCAGTTTCTGTCAGTTGCCTCATTACCATACTTTACAATAGTGGGAAGGTCCATAAGGGGCAGGACCAGAAGGCAGTTACAGAGTCACTGAGTCCTGTGACTGAGGTCTGTACAACTCATATAGTATTGAGAAAACTTCTATCCGGATCTCCTGCTAGGGACAAAATTCAGTATCTAAATATGGGTGTACATTTTGTACTTGCAGAGTCAGTAGCTGTAATATTTAGATCCAGATCCCCTTGAGTTCAGGGAAAAGCAACATTCGACTTGGAGACAGCCCAACTTGATTTCTAGTTACACTTGCCCAATTCATTTTTTGTTTTTTTCAACTGGACTGTACCAATCATAACATATGACTTGTTTTATCACAGAACACCATAAACCTGACACCGGTGAGATGAACAAACACAGTCACACACAAGTAAGCAAGGAAGACAACAGATATAATTGGGAGCAGTACAAATGATAAAGTCTGTCCCTCAGGTACACAATAGGTGACATTTTTAATGTCTAATCAATTTGGATCCTTTTCTTTTGACTCTAGACCTGTGAAGTGAGGCAGAGAGAAGTTGAGAAGGAAGAGGGGATCTCACCACGGGTGGTTCATGACCTTATTTTGCAGAATCAGCCAGAAGTCTCCACCTTTGCAGACCAGTTGAGGTAGCATTCAGCATCAAAAATGGGCTTGCACATTTGTCACCATTCTGTGTTTATCACTGCAGAGTAAATGAAAATACAATAATGAGCAACATACTCTGTAGCCTTGGAGCTAAGCACACACCTTTCTTGACAAAGTAAATGGGAAACATGAGCTTGGAAGATATCCACGGAGCAATTAAACACATGCTTGTCAACATGTCACAAATACTGTGTTTTTACAGTTGAAATGAAAACACAAAATGCCATCTGATTGAACTACAGAATAATTAGCACATCACAGCACACAACCACGACAAGTACCTGTCAACAGCTATCAGCACAGCAGTGACATTTTCTGCTGCAAATGAGAATGTCATTTTCCACTTTTGAATAGTAACACTATTTTTTGGTCTGTTGAAAATGCAGTGTTGTTTAAAACAGGTACTAATATATCCTCTGTAAAACAAGATTTCACTCTGCTAAGTTAACACACAAACAGAATTATTTCAGAGATTTTGTAACCAAAGCTCTAATTTCACGTGCAAAAGCGAACAAACCTCTAATTCCATGTAGTTCCTGGAGGGAGAGGAGGATGCTGCCTGTGTGATGCTGCCTTTATTAGCCAATACCTATGTATATACCAAAGTCACTGTAGATGATTTTTCAGCAATTTTCAGGCAAGTTAACGACATCAGCTTTGCTCTGCTTCTAGAGTAGCTGGTTGAGAGAAAGGTAAGAAAAAGCCCCAAAAAGTTTCTGTAAAGTTTTATTAGAGTTATAAACTGCTCTACTGGTCTGTTTTCTGTAAACAATTTGGTTATTAATAAATGAGATTTAAAATGTGAGTTGAATTGCACAGACTGGCAAGTACAGTCTCACCCTTTTTGGGTGGCTGTGTACAATTTTACACTTGTTAACTATGACTTTAATTAACAAGTCATATGAGCTTAGACAAATTGGTCTTTAGAATCTATTAAAAATCAAAGATTGTCTCTCACTGGCAACAAGAAACTAACAATCCTACAACGACAAGTCTTGACAGAAAGGCTGAAAGAAATCAAGGTAGGGTCAGCCTTGGATACTGACCATGGGACAGGACTGGGCAGGAGTCAGATCCCTTGTCTGATGCAGCTGAGAGTGAAATCAGTGTGTTGATCTGCCTGACTGAGGATGCGCTTTTCCTATTTGCAGCACGCTGCAGTCGTCTTCTCTTCCAGCTCTGCCTATGCTCTGAAACGGCGCAGCGAAGCACTGCCTGGATGCGTTCCTGTGTGGCCTGCCCCAGGTGATCCTGCTTTGGCAGGGGGGTTGGACTAGATGACCTCTAGAGGTCCCTTCCAACCCCTAACATTCTATGATTCTATGGGTGGAGATACTGAAATTAGCTTTGAGAGCCTCATACTTGGGTGGTGGCAGTGGAATAGCCACCCTGGCTGAACATGTTGTCCAGGCTGAGAAGCAGGTGTAATTTAGGGGGAGCTGGGTATTTCTGCACGATGTGCTGTTATGACATGTATTTTCGCCTTACGTGAGAGGTAAATCAATTCCTGTAGCTGTTCCTAACTTGGCTTGTCTGCCCATCCAAGTGACAGCTTTTAGTGCCAGCTGGAGTGAGACTGGTGCCATCATAACAAAAATTCTCAATTTATATTAACAGAATTAAGTAACTGATCCATGGAGACGGCTCATCTCCATTCAGAGAACAGAAACTTGCCTCCACTGAAATATGTGTCATTGCGTCACAGCCCAGAGCAGTCAGTTCTGCTGAGGCTTCACAGCCACTTGGAGTGGGATCTGTCTTGTCTTTAGTCACTTAAAAGGTAGCTGTTTATCTCAAGTGGTAGTGGTGGCTTCTGCTACAACCTGTGGAAAGATCTCTGTATTGGGTTTGGGTGAGCTGGAGNTCTCTAAACAGCAAGAGATCTCACCTGTCTCAGATACTTGCATCCACAGTTTCTAAATTGTGCGGAGAGCACAGGATGACCTAGAAATTTGGACTGCTACTGGTACTGTCATATACCAAGCAAACTTGGGGCTTGGCTGACACTGGAATTGTAACAAAAATAATACAAAAACATGCTCTGTGTTTAAAGAGTTTCCATTTCTGATTCACCTCAGTATGAGAGAAGCCCTCTCCTAATGGTTCAAGTTTTATACCACTAGTGCCATCAGAGGAAAAAGCAGTTTTGCAGTAGAAAATTTGGCACTCTCCGTACAATGTTCTACTAAATGACATCATCCTCTGAGTATTTGCTGTCACGTTTGGTAATTGATGGCATGGATCAGGTGGATAAAGCTTATTCTCTGTGCCAAACTCCCACACCCTGTAAAATTCAGATAAAATTTTATATAAAAGATAACAAAGATCTTCACAGGCAAAGTATGTCTTTCTGTCCCAATCCCCTTGAGTGTTAATCCATCACGAAGAAAAGGCCAAATGCTACCAAAAGACTGTATCTGTGGAATTTTAGGCTCAACAGAGAGTATGAGAAGAAATCACGAGGAAACAAGCTGTTGAAATTTCCAGCAATTCTCCACAAATCTGCAACATCCACAGAATTTCTGCAGTGAGAGAATTGATGTTTGTGGTTGCCTGTCCTGCAGCCTGGTGTTGCAGAACGGAGATGGCCAGCCTCATCTGTGAACACCACCACCATCCCTTTGAAGTTGTGGGGCAGGGCCACCACCCCCTTAAGCCCAAATCAGCAAGAAAACTACCACTGTCCTTTGGTTGAGTGATAGGAAACAAACCAACACTCAAGAATGAGAACTTCTGCTCTACAGTAGGTGTGCTGATTACAGATGGAGCCTTAATCATATTTCATATTTGGTTTTTATTTTAGAGCAGTGTAGATTTAGAGACTCACACTGCTATGGAGTCAAGAAGCTTATATGGAAGAGCTTTCAAACAGATCATCGTCTACTAAGCCACTGGGCCATGGAGACACATTCATTCTGGCTCTAGGTAGCCCACCCACAGTATCCTGGAGCTACAAAGAGTAACAGTGTTCAAGTTAAATAGTTTGCTTCCAAACCACTATGAAATGGCAAGTCAGAGTAAATCTTCCTTAGAACTAAAATTACATGGGGATGTACTGGAATTCCACCAGTCAAGGTAAAGAAGAAAGTTCCCACTTCACATGTATTAGGCACTGAATTTTGCCCTGTCTGGAGGTGAAAGGGACTGAAATGATCTGCTAGATTAGTTCTATCACCAAAAGGGTGGACCCCATTCTCCTGTCCTGCCACTTTCTCTACTACTCATCTGCCTGCCTGATGAGCCATTAAAGTCCTCAGGCAGTTATCCTGGGGAAGGGAGGGGAAAAGAGGGCAGAACACAGCTTCCCTGCTAACAATTTGTGTTTGTCATGGTTTTGATTCTTAACTAATTTCACTTTTTTTTTTTTGTTTGCTTTGATGGGATTTTCCCCTTTTGGGAAAGAAGGGCTGAAAACTCACCAGACTGAATAACAGATGAGCACTGGGCTGGCTGGGGAGAGAGCCTCTTTCTCCATAAAAACATGTTGGCAGTGAGCTCAGAAGGTGACTGACCTTGCAGTTTCCAGTACAAATCACCATTCAGAGACAATTATTATAATCCTTCTGTGTCCACAGTAGTTGATATTGGCAACCAGGGCAGACACAGGGAGGAGGCAGCACAACAGCTCTCTTGGCTGAAAGATCTTAGGCTGGATGATGCCATTTTTGCTCACCAGAGCTGTCAGTTCAACTCATGACGCTGCTGGAGGAGAACTGAATACTTTTTACCAACGGTAAATGCACCTTGCAACCTCTGTGCCATACTAGAATGACTCCAGAATGGAAAGAAACCACGTTGCACATAAACTGTGGGGCTAACAGTAACTCTCATAGGAAGCAACTCTTTTGTAAACTTATACTTTCTAAAAAAATTCTTCATTTTATACTTAAAAGGCCTTTCCAGTATTGCACATTGCAGAGATTTAATGAAAGATGTCATTTAAACCAATTTAGTTCAACTATTCAAAAAAATCCCAGGGGGATAGTTAATTAAATTTCAATATGATTTGCACAGATTTCATTTAAGTTCATCCCTTATTACTTCAGGCTCCTTGTTGAGACTCTAAAAGACGCGTTCTTGCCTTGGTTGAGAGAGGCTGAAAAGGTGGGCTCTCCCCTGGCAATGCCCTAGCTCAGAAAGTTCAATGCTGACCTTAGGATGTGGCAAGTGAAGATGCTGTCTAAAAGACAGAAAGGTCTGAGTGGGCCGGAGGTGTCTCCGGGGAACAGGCCCAAGTAGAAACCTTTGTGGTTAAGACATCACATTGTCCTCTCGTCAACGCCTTCCCAGGGCAGAGAGCACAGCAGAAATTCAGAGTGGAAAGCTTTGAGATATGAAGATTTTGAGCTTCAGAAGGACTAAAGAATTACAAATGTGGTTTGTGAGGACTAAACAAACCAGATCCCAAGGAGAGGAATACTAAGTATGAAGAGCCTATACCATAGGTCCCTTTAATGTGATACCCTGTCTCCCAGGACAAGATGATTAGTTAAAGGTTATATTAAAAAAAACATATTGAGTACACAGAGTGATGCTTCCTGTAGGTTTTCCTCACAAGCTTCCAGCACTTAGTGGTTTAAGGACATCCTGCACCCTGAGCTACAGCCAGATGATTATTTTACTAACCTCCCACCCCGCATGCATATGATTAATCTCTTTTTCAACACAGGCGCATTTTTACACTCTAACATCCTGTGGCAGTGATTTCGATTTACTTATGTGTAATGTAAAAATAATCCCCAGTCTTCCTTGACTGCTTTAGCTGTCGCTCTTATATGGCGAGAAATGGTGAATCATTTGTTTTTATTTGCCTTTCCCACAAGTTTTATGGGTTTAGGACTACTAAAAGCATGTGCTATATCTCCCCAAGACAAGTCTAAAATAGCAAAAATTTGGTAAAGAAACAAAGGGAGAAGAGAAAGAAGCAGATTAAAGCAGAAGTAAATATGTATCAACACAGTTTTAAAGCTCTGCAAGATTTACATAGGAGTTGGCTCCTCTTGTTCTAAGAAAATCAGTAGCATCTCACATTTTCTGAGTGCATCGCTTTTCTTCTGTCTAATTTGTAGGAGGCAGCATGTCTAAAACAGAGACGCTACTTTAAGGTGCTTTATGGCAACTTCCCCACCAGTTTTATTTTCAGGCTGCTTTGATTTCCACCATGACTTTACCTTCAAAGGTACTTCAGAGCATACCCTGCTGATGGTTCCTGTACACGTCCCCAGCCTAGTCAAGAGCCTGGCTCTTGCTTTGACGTGCATTTTTCATGTTTATCTTCCTCAATTGAAAGGCACCATGCACACACCCCAAGATTTCCCATCTAGCATTGCAGTTTAACAACTGTGTTTTAACTGGTCCAAGGGATTAAACTGAGCCCAGTAGCTGTCTAAGAACAGAGCTGTGGCTCACATAGATTTTCTATTGTTTTCTTTTAATATTGTACCTCAGATAGTGAAGAAATAAACATAGGGTGATACCTATCTGTCAAACTCATTAACATATAACAGTTAACAAGGTTAGCAACATCTCTGCTTTGTTTCCTCCTCTGGTGCTGCAGAAAGAGCTGCTCAGAGTGGTCCTGAGGTGAGGTTATCTGCAGAGATAGTCTCAACAGGCTGTCTTCACCCATGCTGGACTTGGGACAGGTTCTGCCCACCAAACAGTCTCCAGAAATAACCCACAAGTCCAGTGCTGAAGCCCTCAGGCAGTACTGCTCATCTCAGACACAGGCAACCTTTCTGGGTTGTAGCTGACCCTGCTCCTACACATCCCTTCAAAGGGAGTTTTCCACCATGCACAGGAGACAAGACACAGCCTGTGGACCAGAGGACAGAGAAGTCAAGCCAAGAGAGACCAGCATGTTGGCCAAGCACACATCACAGATTCCCGGCCCAGCCTCCACAAACACTCCAATGTGTTGCGTCAAGTAGACAGTACACAGCACATACTTGGGTTAGAACTACAATGACCATTACTCGGACTAAATGAGAGGCTAAAGATAAAGCAGAAGAATGACAGTTCCAAACAGGATAAAGTGAAAGCCTGTTGCTGGAAGCAAACATTTTAAACCAAATGCTACATTTCCCACCTCAGTTTGATGTGGGCTTAACGAGACACCACTCAAGAGCACAGGAGCAAGGTGCAGAAATTAGGACTTTCAGGTCAAGTGATCAACAGCCATCTCTTGCCCCTTGTGAAGCATTGAACTGCCTGTGCCCCCTCAGCAGCCTCAGGGGCCAAGCTGGGGGTAGATTGCCCTGAGGGGCAGGCATCAGCCTGACTTTAGAGCATCCAGATCCATGACTCCAGCTAGAGCTCTGGGAGACATAAAATGCTGGTGATTCACAAGCTGTAAAATCCAGCTCAGCTGAGCTGAGGTTCTTTTTAATTAGAGAAAATGCTGCCCTAAGAAAAAGTGCACCCTTATGCAATCAGTATTGCCTGTCTGTCTTCAGCCACCAAAAAGAAATCTTGAGGAATCTCACTTCAGCTATAAATGTGCAATAAGCAGCAGTTTCAGTGTGTGATGTTGGAGTGACCAATGCAAGTTTAACAGTTTAATGCAAACGTAAGTCATTCATTTAAGGTGGTTATTTTTAGCAGCTGTAGAATTATGGGAGAAACAGTGCTTGCAGAGCCAAGGAAAACACAAACAAGGACTGTGAGAGTCTCTCTGCATCCTCCCTTGCCACTGTGACCGCAGTGCTGACCTGCCATGCCTTCTGCCACACACGGCTCCATCATGGCCCCTCTGCACTCCAGGGGAAGTTGCTACAAGTCCTGAGCTTTTATTTTCAAATATGCTGGTGGTGTTGGGAAAACCAGGCCCCTCACAAGAGGTGGTTACGCTACAACACTGAACAGTGTTCACTTAATGCAGTTTCTCTCTCTGGGATCTTCTTTCCTTCTGTGATGTAGCAACCCCGAAGTGTCACCCAAAGGGAAAATTTGCCTGGAGAGACCTTGAGTAGCCCCATTCCACATATAGATATATATATAGATATATATATATATGCACACACACACATATATACATATATGTATACATATACACATGTAAACACATATACATGTATGTATACATATGTACACATGCAAACACATACACACACAACTATGTGTGCATGTATGTAACAGAGCAGAAGCCTCACAGTAGGAAGACCAGTTCTAGGTCAAACCCAAATGGAAGTCACTGCTTTTGTTTGCCTTGTGTCACACCACGTGGCACACGTGCGCTGCTCATCACAGGTGGTATTGCCTATCAATTGACATTGACATTAAAAGGGAAATCAGATCTTTATGTTAAATGCATTACCATTTGTTTTTGAAAGCACACAACAGGCAGAGTTTGCTTAACTCTGTGCCTAACCTAGAGCAAAACCTGCTTTCTAGAAAAGAAGTGCGCGCTGAGACAACTATATACAGAAGAAAGAAGCGGGTGTTAGCAGCAGATTTGTCACTATGTGCCCAGGTCAGCTCCCATTAAAGTTTGAAGCTGGGGAAGGACATTTGCCTGGGCCCATGGTGGCTGCCTGCAGCAGAGGATGGGCTCAGAAGTGGGGGATGCTCCGTGGAGGTGTCTGGCCATAGCATGGCCTCCCTGGCACAAAGGAAATCACTTGCAGGCACCTGATGGTCAGCCAATGTGGTGGGGCAGGTCAGGAGTCACCAGTGGTGCTGAGCAAGGCCAATCATGTAGCTTTTCTAGGGGAAGGAAAGCCTTCCCTCTCTGTCCTGATATATATCCCCCCATGTGTCAGCTTCGTTTCTAATTTTAAGAGGTAAAAATGCTGTGGGAGAGCCCCCTCAAACAAATCTGTAACTGGGAAGATTATACAGGAAAAGAGGTAAAAAGGGCAATTGAATGAAAAAGAAATCTTACGTGTAAAGTCAAATTCTGCCTAACAGAACACAGCTCAGGAACATTTGGCTAATAAGAAGGAAACAAACATAATTTTTCCTCAGCATAAAAAGAAAAAGCTGAACAACCCAGCAGAGCTCTAGCTGGAGCACAGGAGCAGAGTAAGAGGGATAGAAACAGGGACCATGGTGGGGAAGTGAATCCCCCTGACCCAGTGACTCCCTGGGTGCAGTAGGTGCAGCTGCTTCTCCAGTGAGGTACAACTCACCCGTTGGCACATGGCCATTCTTCTGGGCAGCAGTGGTAAGTCCTCAGGATCAGCTATCTGCCCAATGCTGCCTCTGAGATGCCTGGCCCCAAAGCCTCACAGTCCCTCAAAAAAAGTCATCCCTTCACCCCGAAAAGGGCAGCTTTCACCCAGCACAAGGAGGGAGTGGAGTGTCCAGCTGAGGGCACCCCAACAGCCTCCCTTCACCCTTCAGCAATAAGCACCTTCTGGAGCCACATTTGAGTTCAGTCACAACACTGCGACCTTGCAAAATGTATGGTTCAGATTCACAGGTTCCCGCAAGCCTCGCAGGACAGGCCCAGCTGAAAGGCAGCCCATCACTGCCAAGGCCCTCCTGTATTTCCCAAGCTCAGTGGTCGCTGGGCAGCATTCTCAGTAACATCACATCCCCCTTGCCAAGTCCTCTGCTACCCCTCACAGACAACATCACAGCCACTGCTGCACGCTGTGCCTTCATCTTTCCCCACCTACGACTCACACTACCTCACACCATGGCCCCACAAAACACCTTCCCCACACTCTCTGATAAATGCCCAAGCCTCTGCTCCACTCCCACCTCTCTGCCAGCAGCCTTCAAAACAAAATCCCACTCTAACACAAATGTTGCCCCCAGGACAGAAATCTTTCAGGATCCTTTTGCCATTTTGTGCACACAAAAGGGATGCTAGCGGTTTGGCAGATCCCTTGGTGCCTTCTCTCTGGTTTTGGTTGGGTTTTTTTTGGTTTAATTTATCTCTGTTTTCTTGCCAAGGCCCATCTGGCCTCCAGCCTCACACCATCACACACAGAGGACAACCAAGCAGTCAGAGAAGCCAGTTGTCAAAGAGAAAGCTGTCATTTTACCACAAATATTTATACCATATTTTGACCTAAAAGGGGTCTGTCAAGTTTTACAAAGAAGTTAGAGATATCTGGCCCCTTCTTCACGCTCTTGCATTGGCCAGAGACATAATCATTAACAGGTTTGAGTGCAAGGTCTTCCCACAAGGCACAGCAAGATACCTACCCTACCATGAAACTTCCAGTGCCCATCACATCTTCAGGAGATCCACCTTGTCTGAAACCGGTCCTGCCCCATTGTAGGGCTCTAGAGAGAGAGATGCCTGTGCAAGGAGGCTGGGCAGACAGCAGGTGAAGAAGGAGGGAAGGCAGGATGCAAGCTGGAATACAAGACTTAAAAGAAAAGTTAGAATTGCACCAACTCACACCAAGGAGAAAGAGATAAAAGGGAAGGGATCAACTGGGGTGGGGGAACTTAAAAAAAATAAATAAATTCTTGAAGTGGTTAGTGAACCTCTACTAATTCCCTGCTAAAGTCTGTGAAGTTTGCTGTCTGCATTTCTATCTGTAATATCTTCGGATGATTCTCACAATCTGGTAAGAGTTTAAAAGGATAATTAATAACTAAGGAATATGAGCTGAATATAAACACCACTTAACTTCTAAATTTTCTAGTGTATCCTTCCAAAGCATGCATTACCTATGTTCAATCTGATAAAAACATTACTTTGCTTTGACATTTAATACATCCTTATGTGATGTCATAATATATTGTATATGTCTATTATCATGCACAGATGACACAGAAATACACACTTGAAAATGTTTTCCTTCCAGAGATAAAAAAGAAAAAGCCCTACAAAAAAAACCAAACAGCTCACAATTTTAAATGCAAAGTAAAAGTAATTAAAACCAACAAGTACTGAATTGTAAGCCACTAGTGTAAAAATGCACATTATTAATGATGACATGACCCACAGCAACAGATACGTGAGGGTCTAACCTTGCAAAGCCCAGTTCATGGATGTCTTTATTCCTTACGCTCCAGGACCTGACTTTCCTATAGACCTGCTTGAAAATGCTGCTATCTACGTGCTTAAATCTGAACAGCTACACTACCAAACAGCTCAGGAACCTGTATGCCTGGGCTTTCAGAAGTTACATAGATGGCAGCTAGAGCAAAAAATGGATGGCCGGTTTCCTAATTCATTTCTTACTTTTAACTATGTCTTTCTCATACGTTCAACATGCAGTAAAATGCACATAAACCAGCCCCAAACCCCATTTCTGAGAGCAATATCTACCTTCAAAATCCAAAAGATGGAAACAAATCACAGCTGCATTTATCAAGGTGCCCTCTTCTGACCTTTAAAAAACCCAAACTGTCTTGCTGTCACCTGGTTGCTTTGCTTGGAAGAGGCATCAAAATGAGCATTTGTTTGTGCAAATATTCAATTTATTTAATAAACTGGCCAGAAAAATACCACCACAGACCGTTCCTGATACCATACAAAACATTTTTAAAAATTCTTCAGCTATGTATGAGTTTATAAAAATAACTTACAACATTATTCTAGAAATCTCAGTAGAAATACATGAATTTGTTACTAGGTAGAAATTTAGGCATAAGGCATCCTGCCCAGACGGCTGGAGAATTTACCCACTATTCACACCACACTACTAAACTCCATTTAATAAAATTAACTATTTATTAAAAGTTAACTAGAACCTTTCTGCTAAAATAGAGGGAAATGAAAAACCAGATCAAAAAGCACATTCATTTCTGTTACAAAGAGGCATTTTTACAATTGCTTGATAAACATGTATGCAGTTTATCCAACACAGGGGGAATATTCAAGAATTTGTTATTTTCCATGGAAATCTCTGTTTTCAAAGGACTGTTTTCTTAATTAAATAGAAACCAAGGCACACTTGGAACTAAATACAGCTTTTGGGCCATATCTACCCTGACTATTTTCCACTATTGGTTTTTGGAGGTTGGGTGGAGGGTTTGTTTGCTTGAATTTTATGGGCGAGGGTTGTTTGGCTGTTTACTTTTTTTATTTTACAGGCCCTCTAATTTGAGGGAAAGTCTCAATACTGCTGTGTTCAAAGTGGCCAGTTTAGACCTGAAACAGTGCAGCACACGAGAGCTCACCTGGAAAGGAAGAATGTATTCAAATTTAACAAAGTTGCACAGACCTCTTGGAAGTGTAATTCCACATTAGAATTCTGTCAGTTCCAGATGGAATTAATTATAATCATATAAGCTGCAAGATAAAGCTAAAGAAGAACACATCTGTGTTATACACAACAGATCTGTGTTACTTTTAGGGTGGAAAAAGGCAACTTTCTGTACAACAAGGCCTTAATCAAAAGTATTTTCCTTTTTCACTAAGGAGAACATTTTCACAACTAAAATTTCTCTAAAATAAAAAGTCACCATGGAGGCAGTTTGGAAGCGAAGAAATACATTGTTCTAGATGGCAATAAACTTTTTTCCACAGATATCTACTTTCTCATGATCAAGCATGTAGACACAATTTTCCCTCCACAGACAAGCGAGTTGGTAAAATGCATGTTCATGAGGCGACCTCACAATCACTGTCTTACAATCTAGTACACAGGGGCATTCTACAATTATCTGAATTTGTGGTAATTTTCTTGAGGTCAGAAGGTTTTTTTTGTTCAGGTAAGAAACTAGAGATGAATAAAACCAAAACAAAACAGTTATTATCCAGCTGTGCTAGCAGTTCTTCCATCACTACCCACCAGACAGTGCAGGTTTCAGGCTATGACTTCATGAAAGCATTTGTTAAATGCCCTGCTACACGACAGCTGACAGTCAATATTCCCATTCCATTGCTAATTGCCAGTCAATCACCGCAAGTGATCAACTCCCAGGTCACTTTTCTCCTTCAGATGGTGGCATGCCCTGGTTAAGATCTACACATTTCTACAGACATCAGAGGATGACTTCTCCCCAAGTCTTTCTTCTGAATTGCACAAGTCAGACACTGCGATGAAAGGCAAGTCTCTGGCAATAACAAGAACGGGAGGTCTTTAACCTCAGCATCCAGCCTGAAGGGTACTTTCACCAGAACGCTTAGTCACAGACAGGGTGGTGAATACCTTAAGAGAAAGAAAAAAAAAAAATCAAGATGACTTTTAGTATAGCTAAAATTAATCTTCTTTTCTGGAAAAATGAACTTGGGCATAGTGCTCAAAACCACAGCCATTTCTTAAAGTAATTAAATCACAGTGAAAAATATAAATTTAAAATCCTTCATTCTAAATAGCACACGTGCATACAAATACCCTTTGTTCTCTTCATTTTACCTTATGGTCTTCCTTTTACAGTGGAAAAGAAAGAATTAACAAGTCACATGGCTTTATACCAATTTTTGTCTTAATGCTCTGAAATTTTTACAGTGGGAATGAGGTCAGCAATAATAAACTCCAGTCTGCACACCTGATTAATAAGTGTCTTTATGGCTCAAAGATAACTACTTTGTTGGGAAAATGAAGTTAAGCCAAGGCTACGGCATTTGGAGAGAATGTACATTTTGCCTCTGTACCTTTCTAGATATCACAGAAATGTGGAATTGATTGCTGATGTGGGTATTATGACTGGAATCTGTGTTCTCTGGATGATAGGTAAGAAACACTTAGTAAATCTAATTTGAAAAAATCCAATCTTTACTGCTTTTAAGTCATATTAAAGAAAACATATTCAAGAATAATTATTGTAAAAGTTATCAAAACTCAAGAAGAAAAATTGTACAAAAACTTGGTTAATATTAGAACTTTACTATGCAAATAATTGCATAGTTTTGCATAGATATGATATAAAAAGGAAAAAAGGAAATCAAACCCACTTCTATCTAAATGGTTCAAAGTTGCAATAATTAGCTATCATCAAAGCCATCTCTCAGGAAGAATAAACTCAGCACAGAATAAAGTACATACACATCTCAGTTATGCAAATAACACTGAAGTATCTAAAGATAATGGGGATCAGAAAGCCCTACAGCTCTCTAAGTAGAAGCTTTGCTGCATTAAGGCTGCTAGCAGCTCTTCAGAGAACAATAACAGTAAGTGATATACCTCTTTCACTTTCTATAAGTATGTAAAGCATTACGCACAAATTGGGAAGACAAATGCCTGTCTAATATGTATGGCAGAAGAGCAGCAATGTATTTCAACTATCGCACATGGCTTGAGATGGGGTTTCTAGCTCTTTGGTTCCGATCCACAAATTGACAACACATGGGAATCTTCATTTGCTATTTCACTTCGAAAGACAAAGATTAAAAAGTGCAAAATTGATCTGCTTTCTTATTGGCCCGACTGCAAGCTCTGGGTGTGCTAGCCAGTGCCCATTGCTGCAGCGATCACACAGCTCCCCAACTCTAGTAAGCCAGCTAGGGAGTCATTTGATAATTATTGGAAACATGAGGAGTTTTGACATATTAGTTACTCAAGTGAAGACAAAACCTTAGATCCAATGGCTACACACAGCACAGTACATTCTAGGCTGAGAGGTAATTATCCAGAAGGCTGAGTTCCTACCAACTCTATCCTTGCAATAATTTGTACTTTGCCTTGCAAGAAATTCCATTCAGAACTCATGTTTCCTGTAGAATAAAACACTGCTCAAATAAAAGAAGTGAAATCTGGCTCTGACTTGTAAGCAGTGAGAAATGGGACCCTCAGCCTTAGTCCTCTCCAAGTTGATTAATACCATGTTTCATAGGAAACTTTTTGAGCAATGAATTACTACTAATGCCAGTGAAGATGTCAGTATTTGACCCTGCAGCACTGTCCTTTTCCTGCTCAGATCAGACTTCATTTTCCTTAGCTTTTACATGGATGTAAGATAAAATTAACGCCGATATTATCCATCATTCCAGTCATCCAGATATGCACAGTTCTCACAAATTCCAAACAATTTTGAAGCATTTTTTTTAAATCAAGGAGTACCAACTTGCACTTTGATTTTTGTTTAGTGCTTAAAAGATTAAATTAAGTAGCAGGCGTAGAAAAAAAGCCTTCTGAGGACTGGCACTAACAATGATCACTGTTCCCTGGAGCTTTTAAATAGCTTATTTCTCCTGAGCCAATTTCTTCCTCCCTGACTCAAACAGATACGATTATCTGAAATTACCTCCCTAAATTATGTCTAATCATCATTCTATTCAGTTTCAATTTTAGCAGCTCAGATGTCCAGAATAAATTATGACTGTCATCCTCTCTTCACACTGCATATGCTAATATCCCACTTGAGTTCACAGGTTTGAATGACTCCCTCAGAGATCCTCCTCCACAGGGCCCCTGGTTAGATAAGGACCTGCTACCCCTCCTCAAGGACTTCCAAGTTGATACTACAAAAAAACCCACTAGAATCTGTATTGCAGATGCTTTGAAGACGGTTCAGATTGCTAGCAGTCTATTCCACTAATGGACTTGATACTGTATTGCTTATACTGTATCACTTTGGAAACACACAAGAGAAGAGGACTTCACTTCTGCAGACCAGCATCCAGGTGCACTATAGGTATACAACACCCTGTAGGTAACACAAGAGTTTGCAGGGATCTTCAGACAATAAAAACTGGTCCTAATGCTACTAAAGTCAGTGGAGCACCTCTGATTTACACATGGGAGGAGCTATCCCCCATACGCCAGAGAAAATTAAGCTCATCGTTAAAGAGGAACAGCAAGACAAACATAAGAAGAAATGTTTGTGTGGCCTCATACTTCACTTCAAAAGTGAAGGCCTATAGAGAAAAGTTTTGCTCCTTTA
The DNA here is from genome assembly GCA_013396935.1 of Baryphthengus martii. Lineage (NCBI taxonomy): Eukaryota > Metazoa > Chordata > Aves > Coraciiformes > Momotidae > Baryphthengus > Baryphthengus martii. The sequence continues at coordinate 421,595 of VWZK01013831.1, forward strand.
AAAGGGCCAACTTAATAGAAAAATTGTCATGTAGCTGGTCCCGGTCCATGGCACTGGTTTATAAACCTATTCTGAGTACACATATCTTAAAAAAAAAAAGAGCTTTGACAACTGTGTTAGCAGAAATGGTATTTGAAGCCTTCATAAATGGATCTTTGAGTGGGAGGAAAATTCTGTACTTCCCCATAGAGAACGCACTGGGTTATGGGAGACCATAAACATTTCACAGACGAACACAGTGAAAAAATAATATCCTAGATTAATATTTAGAAATCTAACATTTAGGTTTAAAATCAGATCATTTCCTGTCCTTCCCACTCCACTAACTTTCCCCTAAATTCACACCTCTTTAAAAGAGCTCTGCTATTCAGATTTCCAACACCTTAGCCCAGAACGCTACAGGAGCTGGGCTATGAGATGACTTCATATACAAACCTCTGCACAGACGGGATGAATTCCTATGGTGTTGTCCAGCTGTTCTTTTGTAATCCCACATTTAATTGCGGCTGCAAACCCTTGGGTGATTTCTCCAGCATTTGGACCAAGGACATGGAAACCAATGACTCTCTCCTAAATACCAAAGATAATCAAATGCCAGCACAGTCATACATTCAGTTATCTTTAGACAATATGTAAGGTTTCCTACTCAGACCATATCATCAACTTACAAAACATATCAAAAATTAGTGTAACTGCACAAATGTGAACTATCATTAGCACCAACAGATGGTAGATAGTATAATTTGTTCAACTAAGAACTCAACAATCAGCTTCCTTACAAAATTTTGTGCAGGATTCCTCTGTTCACAACAACAGCATACAAATTTAACACATGCTTGATTATTGTGTGTTTCCTAATCGCAAATATACATATAAATTTAAGACTGCTTGCCCTTAGGCAAGTAAGTATCTTTACTTACAAAGATGAGCATCTTGCACAAAGGTTTGCAACATCAAGGCCTATGCTAGGTGGCTACACAGTGCGTATCTACTGAAGAACTTCCAGTTGGACGGTTGCTGACAGGAAAGGGCCACCAGCTAAAGTTCTGGATAACCAGGCGAGGCAAGTAGTATATTCTAACTCCACTGACAACTACTCTTGTTGCGGTGTTGCTGTCACTGGGAGATAGTATACCTAGAGACTGGCAAAACTAACTGAAAGACATCCAGTGACAAGGAAAATAGTATTACTTCACACTTCTCCTATCTATAGCACTGTTCAATTGCAAAATACGTCAAACTGCACATGTGTCTTCAGCAAACACTGAACAGAATAAGCTGTACTGACTTGACCTGCTTTTCTTTAGGAAAAGCTTGCTTCTCTAAGAAAAGCCAGTCTCCTTTAGCAAATGCCAACTGCTGTGGGCTTTCAGGGCACGAATCAGATTTTGCTGAGCCCAACTTTTGATACTCAGCTATCTGCTCTTCCCACTAAATATCACATATAAGAGAGTGTGGATACTCATATACTGAAAGATTTTTTTCCTCCTGTAAACCTGAAGACTGAGATTTAACACAGGGATTATTTAAATAAGAAAAGCCACAATTAGATAATAACCAAAATGGAATTATCCTTATCTTCCCTTAAAAACATAGACATATGTAAAAATAAAACCACAGTAATGAAACCAAGGTAACTACAGTTTTAAATAGTTGCTGAACTATTTTTCATCCAGGATAACTTTCAACTCCAGCCCTACATGTTTAAACACATCCCAAATTTTCAGGACAAGAAATGGAAACAAATTAATGAAACACTTTAAATCATTCTTAAGCCTTTTAATTGTCGTAATTAATTTTGGATTAAGGCCATAACTAGGGGTTCTAAAACAGCTTCCACACTAGTGCAAACTCCTCCATAAAAATGTGATGGGCACAACCAGACAGATTTGCAAACTTTACAAAATGGTGATGTGACGCTCAGAAAGACTACAGGAAGATAAATCTATATTCAATGATAAAAGAAAATAGGTAAAATAGATCAATCTTTTTTTTTTTTTTGGACTGATAACTCTATGCCCCTGTCTTAAGAGGTATGTATTTTAACAGCATATAGTTCTTCATAATAATTCATATGGTTAAAATAAACAATTTCTTTATTAAACAAATCACAATCATTCAGAGAGGGGCATATGAACTCTTTTAACCAATTTTTTAATTTTACTTGTGCTTCCGCAGGTACTGTACATTTCTATTGCCAGGAAATTTTATCCTAGTCCAAGGATAATCCTGGCATTATCACCCTAAATGAGATTTGTGCAGGCAAGATACATTAATCTTGTTAGAACGAGTTCAAGAGTTTCATAGACATGTGGATTTGGAGAGGTTATAAGTTGTGATGGTTTCTGACTGACCTCAGCTTCAGAGAGAAGAATCTCTCAGAAAAGCTTTCTAGGAGGGGAGAATAAGATAAACCAATAAAATCTCTTAACTATTTTTACAGGCATTGATCTTCTTTTCAAAGTTAATGAAAAGTTAGTGATCTCTACTTCTTACTTTACATATATGGAAGAAGTACCATATACCAACAGCAACAGCAGAATTTTGTGTTTCAGTAAGGGCTATTTTTGTATAGACTAAAGTTTCGTAACGCTATAAATATTTATTACATTTCAAAAGGCAGAAAAAATTAAATTAATTTTAATTTGTTAAAAATAACCTATTTATAGCTGTGGTATCAACAGTCCATATGAGAAATGTATAGCTGCTGTTTTTCCTGGAAGGAAAGATGCACTTACGTTATCTTGAGTATTGCAGATTATCTTTGCGTAGCATTTGTTGTTGTCTCTGGATGCCACAGTCCATTCCAGTGGCCAGAAATGACTATGGTACACCTAGAAATACAACACAGGTTAAACAAACAAACAAAAAAAATGTTGTGTAATTTTACAGCGGAGAGCATGATCTTCCAAAACCTGCCAGATTATCTTAAATTTGCCTCAACTACTTTCAAAAGCGGAGCTTTACTACTGACCACAATTGCTTTTGGAAATCACACACATAGAAACTTTCAACAGTTGTGACACAGCACATGAATGAACCAGTAACTAGTAACTCTTCATTAGCAATCAGCCACACATGTAGAATTTGGAATACTTGAGATCAGGGCGAGACTCTTTCACCTTGATGAATGCCAAAGGAGGAAGCCTCTACAAAACAAGCACTAGTGTTACTCAATAAGTGAAACCAAAAAGAAACCGTAAGTGTATTACACTTCCAGGATGCAGTTCACCATGCTCTCATTAAACTAGACAAATATATGGATGACTGTATATTCTCTGGGTCTACCCAGGATGGAGGCAAAAAACGTTTTCTTAGAGCAGAATAAGGGAAGAAAGAGCCTCAGAGCCTGGGTTTAGGAGAGATGATTTTGCAATGTTTTGTTAGATTAAGTACCACTGCAAAACTGCAAGAAAAAAAGAGTACATTAGAAAAATAACAACAATCAACAACAACAATAAAAAAAACCAAACTGAATTCTTCTGTCTGCCCCAGCCATCACTGGACAGATTTCTCCCTGCAGTCAAGGCTGCTCATCCGCTTGTGTAGCACATATCTCAGAAAAAGACAGAATGTTTTGAGGCACAGAACTCTCAACTGCTGCCACTACTAACCTCAGATTCATTATTATTTGAAAGATGTTCAATTGATCACAACTCCAGTAAAAATATGTCCCCTCACAAATCAGGAGAGACAGGTCAATGTTTTTCCATATTAATGGGGTTACAAAGCATTTATAAGCATTGCTACCTAAAACTGAAATTTAACAGGTCTGAATGACAGATGCAACCCAATAATCCTACTGAAGCTTGCAAAAGCCAAGATGGTGACATGATAGAGAAGTCAAAATAAATTAACTTGGGACTTAGCCACGATACAAATGCTTCTGGATGAGTATTTGCAAAAATGACTTTGAAATTGGAAAGTACATTTTCCAGAAAGAAGGATCCAGTGTGACACATGTAACAGCAAGAATTTGACTCATTAATAAAAATTTGATTTTATATAAACAAACTTTGTGGGGAGAACAGAATTTAAACCCCTGCCTTGTAATTAGGTTAGCAGTATTTGACATATTGCCATTTAAAGTAATATTTAATTCTTTCCTCCACAGCTCAAGTCAAAAAAAAAGAAGAAACACAACAAAAAAAAAATACACCAAACAACTGACAAAGCTAAGTGGGAGGAAACAAGTTCAGAACTTTATGAGCACCGTTTACCTGCTTATTTCCCCAAATAATGCTCCTCAGGTGATCTTCACGGGCTATAAAAGTTGTTTATTGCCAGCCTCCCTCCCTTCACGCTTTCTGTAACGTGGTCTGTGCAGTATTTTGCAAGACTAGCCTTAGGCGCTAAGTGCTTACATATGTCTAGTTTCACTCTTGACCAGCAATCCCAGTGAATGAAAAGGGATCACTCACATGAGTAAAATTAAGTACATGCCTCCTTGCATAGTCAAAATACACAGGAAAAATGAGCATAACAACACTTGGCATTATAAAATAAAAGTCATCGTGGCAAGGTATTTGCCACACTGTAGCTATAAAAAGCTCCACTTTGACATTAAAACCCAATGTATTGCTTCCAACACATAACCAGCTTTAATTTACTCTGAAGTAACTGCAGACACAAAGAAACCTTGCTTTTTCTTTAACCAAATATTCCATCTTCAAGCCCTGTTTGCCCAAAATAGAACATATTTGCAACTAGAGCTATAGAAACTGGGGACTATTTTTATAACATGTCTAGGAACTGCCAAAGAGGAATAAAATGTACCCAATCACCTCCTGCCCTTACATCAGAGCACAGAATGCTGTTTTAATCGACTCTTAACATTATTTTAAAGTACAATCTGGGAACTTAAAATCCAGATGAAGCTAAAGCATTTACCTCTATGCTTTCCTCCCCAAACTTCTCCATCGCAGCCTCTTCAGAAAACCCACAGGCTCCATATTCCAAAGGAGTGAATACGGTAGTTGGAACATTCACATAGTCACACTGTGCAGCATTCAAAATAAAACAAAAAAAACCCCTCACAACATAAGTAATAAAATCAGCACACTCAGCAGTAAAAACTCAGCAGTCTGAAAGGCAGGAAGAAAAGTTGGATTATTCATAATTCTGAAAGCAGCTTTTTTTAAAAAAAATGTTTTAAATTAAGCTACAGTTTCGGTTTTGTCCCTCTCAGAGGTGTTAACTAGAGCAAGAGCACAAAGACAGTTTAAAGTCACAGTGACGTTAGTAGGCATAGATAGATTAAAAGAAAGGGGAAATTCAGTGTCCTGTTTAAAAAACCAAAAATGTACCACATCACAGGTCAAACTGTAGACTGTTCAGTTGCTTCTAGAAAGAATGCTATTTTTAGCTTGGGATGCTGCAAAGACACCACCACTATCTAAAACCCATCATCTTTATCAACTGTGGCCTATATGATACCAAAGAACCAAAGACATGAACTACACCTATTTGAGGCAAACAGCTAGAACTCACTGTAAGGAAGTTTTTTTCATATGTTTAAATGGAATTTTCCTGTGTTTCAGTTTGAATCTATTGACATTTGTCCTTGCACTTTATACCACTGAAAAGAGTTTGGCTCCATCTTCTTTACTCTCTACCATCAGCTATAAATAGGTATCGCTATAAAAGCTCCCCAAGCCATCCCTTCTGCAGGGTATAAATATTCCCAGCTGTCTCAGTCTCACCTCATGTGTCAGATGCTCCAGTCCCTTAATAATAATCACGGCCCTTTGTTGGACTTGCCCTGTCCTTCTTGTACTGGGGAGCCCAAAACTGGACACAAAATCCAAATCTGTCTCACCAGAGCCATGTGGAGGGAAGAAGGTCACTTTCCTCCACCTGGTGGCAACGTTCTGCCAGGATGCATCTACAGGATGCAGCCCAGGATGTCACTGGCCTTCCTTGCCATAAGGGTACATTGCTCACTCATAATCAAGTTGTTCTACAGATTCCCCCAAAGGCTTTCTCTATATGGCTGCTTTCCATCTGGTGGGCCACCAGCTTGTGCTGGTGCATAGGCTTACACCTCCCCAAGCACAGGACTTTGCACTTCTCCTTGCTGAACACCGTGAGATTCCTGTCAGTCCATTTCTCCAGCCTGACAAAGTCCCTCTGATTGACAGCGCAAACATTGGTGGAATTAGTCACTTTCCCCTAATTCTGTATCATCTGCAAACTTGCTGAGGGTACATTCTGCCTCCTCATACAGATCATTTATGAAGACGTTAAACAGTACGGGCCTGCGTATACGGCCCTGTGGCCCACCACTAGCGACCAGCCTTCAGCTGTTCTGTGTAACTGGTCATAGCCCTTTAAGCCTGGCAGGGCAGCCAGTTTTCAATCCACCTCATTGCTCACTTATCTAGCCTGTACTTCATCGATTTGTCTACGGGAACGTCATGGGAGACTGCGTCAAAAGCCTTTCCTAGAGCCAAAGTAAACGACGTCCACTGCTCTCCCCACAGGAACCAAATTAGTCACTCTGCCATAGCAGACTAGCAGGCTGGTCAGTCCTATTTAATTTCTAGTAATTTTAATTTCTATAGATTTCAACTCTAATTAATTTCTTCTGCGACTAGGGATCAATGAAGGTGCTGTGTCCTATTCTTTCCCCACCTATCCATAATACTTCATTATGTTTCATACAATTATCCTTTCCAGATTTGTTACAACAGCAATGTCAGCCAGGTTCCCATCTGGAGTAGTTACTCATTTCTTGGATTCACTGAAAGAGAAGATGTTTTCGTTGGCAGCATAAGGATTTGCATACCTTGAGAGACAGTTATCTACCATGTAATGTAAATTAAGACATATCTATAGTATTGCGGCAAGAAAAAAAAAATCTGGCTCCAGCTACGGTTTTCTTAGACTTTGTCTGGCTGATGTAATGACATTAGGCACATTGATTGAGGATTCTGGCTCCGCAATACCTGCCAACCTAAAATAAACAACTCAATCACGTTCTACATCTGGGCGACAGCTGAACTTGATATGAATACAGCAGGCTCTAAAAGAGAAAAACCTTTATGTTCATGCCCTATGGTTATGAAGGTGAAGACAAGCACCCGCATCAGTGGTACTTGCATAACAGTTCTTTAAAGGCACTCTCCTTTCCTCCTGGTTTAAAGATAAAGGGTAAATGAGCGCCCAAGTTACTCCTATTTGGATTAGCATAACTTGACTGAAACCTGCAATTGCACTAGTATGAAATGTAAACACTGAATTGATGAATTCAACTTCTCAGGTATAAATATGTACTAACTTATTGGTATATTTGATCTTCCTTTGTATCCATATTCAATTATAAGCAGAACTATGTACTACATTGAAAACATATGCATGAGACGTGAAAAAAAAACCCAAACAGTGAAAATAACATTGAAGATGAAGAGCATCACAAAGCCCTATTACACTCTATTCAGAGACCGTAGGCAGGTTTAGTAAACCGCCTATGAATTAAAGAATTTAATGGGACGGGAATGATTGCTGATATTTAGGGAAGGCAGTATTGTTAAAAAAAGTTAAATGATCTCAGTTAGTTTTATTATCATTATACTCTGAGAGATGAAATCTTTTAATAGGGGGGGGGGAAAAAGATTGCTGCTTAATCCAGAAGGTACTAATTTCATCCTACACAATTAGCAGAACATATCTACAGCAGTATCTTTGCAAGAGGAAAATTGAAGTGATCTTCAAAGCTAATCCTTAAAAGCCTACTGAGATTTCCATAAACAAGCAGACTTGCGCTCTGCACTTAGGAGTAGAGCAGTGACAGTGTTCTGTGGCAACCGGTTCCTTACCTTACTGGTTGCTCCAGCATAAAGCCTCTGAACTAACAATCTTCCTGCTTGGATTGCCACTGGTGTGAGCTCCAGCTTGTCCTGCAGTATATCTCCGACAGCATAGATATACGGCACGTTTGTTTGCTCCTCATCGTTGACAGGAATTTTTCCTGTTCTGTAATTTGAATTAACAAGAAAAAATATCTAAGTGTTCTGCTGCGAAGACTGGAGGAGTAAATAACCTTTGAGGGAGTTAGGCACTTTAGCTTTAAAGAGAAAGACATGTATTTCAAGTATGACAGAAAGAAGTCGTATTCCCAGTCTTACAATCTCATGCAAGAACATAAAATAGCGCAAATTTGACCAGAACTACAGGAATTTACATACTGGATAAGGAGGTAGCCTGTCAAGTCGCAATTCATCTGCTGAATCAAATCTTTGGTCGGGCATAAATCCTTTCCTCCAACACCCTCTACTACCAGTTGAGCTGTGTACTGGCAACCTTGAGGATTACAGGAAGAGACGTTCTCCCACTCAAGGACAAGAGAGTTTCTCTACTACTGAAATTCCAGTCCAGTGGTTGAAGCAGGTTCTATAAACTTCCCCCTCAGGCTTCTACACAGAGACAGGTCAAGCTGTTCGACACTGTACTTAAGGGACAGCCAGGATGATTTTTAGCTGTGAGTGTACTAAGCTAATGGAAGGTTTTAATTATTAATATTTCCTACTTCATTAATAAACTAGAAGGTGCAGTAATCACTGCAGGAAACACATGTAACAGGGAAATCTAATCAGACAGGCACAGGAACAGTCACACTGTTACTTGAGGGACCAGAAGTGATTCCTGTATTAAAATCCAACTTTCTCAATATTGCTCTTGTTACAACAACACAGTTTATGCTAATAATTAAATAGTTATTTTAAGCTAGTAATAGGTTTCCCAATGTCAGGAAGATGTGTATCTGTTCTAGAAGACAGTATGGGCCTGTCAATTTTGAGTGGATCAAACTTACCACTTCTTTAGAACATCACAACAGTTCCTTTCAGCAACATCAGTCACTGGGTTCATATAAGCTGCCCTCTGCACTGTTTTTCCATAGACTACCAAGTCAAGTTCATAGTCTTGTGTCTTTTTTTTTTTTCAAAGGAAAGACTGTCCAGGCCCCACATGCTTAGCAGTATTATTTTCCAGTACTGAAAATGTTACTGAGAGCTCCACTCCCTGGTGCAAGGACCTCACTACATAAAACATGAAATGCTCTTCTACAGGACACAGCTTGCTCCCAAGGGTTGCTTAAGGCAAGAAATAAACTCCTCCAAAACCTAAAACACATCACCAACTCCAACTGTGAGTACAAGGAATGCTACCTTGACCTATTTCAAAATAAACATATAATGGTATTTACATGTTTTTATATACAAAACCCACCACACTAAAAGCCTGTATGAACAAACAGATCTCTACCCCAAGAGGTGGTAGAGATAAAAACAAGGAGATGGGAATAAGAGTGCAAGGAACAACTGACAGATCCTATAAAGCCCCACCACTAGAAGAAGCCGAGACTGACTTGTGAACCTACACAAAATGGAACAGACATTTTGGAATCCCAGCATTCAGAAACCGACATTTCAGTATCAAAAAAGCAAAGGTTGCAGGACTATGGGAAAGAAGGCAGCTACATAATCTCCTGTCCAAGAATATGCAAGCAGGAAACAATTTTTTCCTCAAAGCATTTCAATGTCTATGCACTGCTACCATTGCAACAGTAAATGATGCAAGCTCAGTAGCGAGTGGTATGCAGACATTTGTCCTTACTTTTCATTGATTTTCACTCCAACTTTGTCCAAACCAATATTTCTTGTGCATGAATCTCTTCCGATTGCTAGCAACACCTGCAAAACACCAACGCACATTACTGACTTTTTAAAACTTTGAAAGTGCATTTCATGTGCCTATCTATTATTTTCATTTTATGCTAAGGATTAGTATCTAAGGTTTGCTCACATTAAGATGAAGACATTTGTTACCCATCGTACATTCACAGAGTTCAAGACAAGCCACTCCACCACCATGACCTAACAATATGATGCACTGAGGCATGTCCTTGTTATGAGATGACTGATGCCCTGTACAGGTAAAGGAGGTCACTGGCACACAGCATTTGCAGTCTAAAATCTCAGGCTGGCAAATGCTTGTCTTTGTGCATTCTGTGTAGTTCCAAATGCTTTATTCACAACTTTTTTTTTTTTTTTTTTCCCCCCCAGCATCAATGCCTAAGAAAATGAGTAAGGTGAGGGGTGATGGAACTAGTCAATCCCAGAAGGAGGAAAAAACAAAACGCCGTCTCTCGTCTCTCGAAGGGGACCGAGCTGAGAGTCGTGAGAAGCCAAGGGGGAAAAAGGTGCCTCCTCCCTCTCTCTGTATTCCTCCTTATCACTTTCTAAAACAACAGAAAAAAAAAACGTAACCTTGAGGGAAAAGAAAAAAGCAGAACTTCTCCTCTCCCTTCTCAGACTCAGTTTAAAGACACAGAAAGGCATAAAATTCATTTTTCTGGGCATGGGCAGATGACATAGGATAAANAATTTTTCTGGGCGTGGGTAGACGACATAGGATAAACTCCAAGACAAAAAAATCACTCCAAGACAGACTCACAGTATTGTATTCCCCTTCAAATATTTGGTTCCCGTTTACGGACTTGGCTGTAACTTTCAGTTTCCCAGGAGTTCCTTCCTCAATCTGCTCAACCTACAATATTAAGGGTGGGGAGAGGAGGACAGGAATTTGAAAAGGGAAAAAGGGAAAAAGGGAAAAAG